>JAZKJV010008411.1:600000-752581 GCA_037367405.1 Ottelia alismoides
GCATAACGACTATCTGGATATGAGAACCGATCTGAATCGTGTCTCTCGTACCCAGGACCAACAGATGGCGCCAAAGACCCCAATTCCCGCACAGGTTTAGGCCAACCCGAACAGCATAATCCATGGCCAGAACCGACCTCGTGATCAGGTATATTATTTAGATAAATATTTACCTTAACATGAGATCCTTTCGTACGATAATGTGAATCATATGTCCCTCAGGTGCGGAAGGACCGTGACCATACCTGATCGGGCACGGGCACCGAAGGAAGGAGCTGCTAAGTCTCTACCTGAGGAGAACTTGGAGGAAGAAGAGGAGCAGCACCACCATCACCACCAGTAGAAGAAGAGGACGTCTTAGTCCTTGAAGCAGCAATCCCGCATCAGCATAGAGTCTGATGAAACCGATGAAGAGCCCGCACCTCCATATGAGGAGGACCGTCAAGAAGTCGCGGAAGATGCATCACTGGTTTGCCTCAGCATTTTTCTTTTAGTCAGAGTCAGAGTCCTGGTCTGTTCAAGAGTCAGATTCATGTATAGAACTCAGTTCCAGAAGTTAATGAAAATATTTCAGTTTCAGAACATGAGTTAGAGTCAATAATCCCTTTCCCCCGAGCTCTCAAGCGTGGAAAGAAGAAAATGAGAAAAATCCAAAAAGATGACCCTGAGATGGCAAAGTTCTGCAACAAACACATCAAGGTCACAATCCCCTTTGACAAGTACGTGGAAATGACCCCTGCATTTCAAAAATACCTTAAGGTGAGATGGACACCTACTAGGGTTAGCAGGAAGACCAAAAGCCGTGTTGAGAAACACGTTCTATCAGTAGCCACGACTTGTGCAATAAAGAACTCATTTCCCAAAAACGAAGAGACATGGGTGCACACTATGTAGTGAGTCATGTTCATGACATCGCATTTGCATGCACTCTCATGGACAATGGTTCCTCAATCAACTCAATGCCTACTGCCCTCTATGAGCGACTTAATCTCGGACCTCTTAGTAAATCTCGAGCCCTCCTGCAATTGCTGATAAATCAACCAAGAGGTCCCAAGGAGAATTGAGGAATGTTGTGATTAAAGTCGAGGGGCAAGAATACATGGTGGACATCACTGTCCTAGATATGGAAACCCCACGTAATTGGAGAGACTCCCAGATCATCTTAGACAGGCCCTTCCTCAAAAAAGCGGGGGCCTTGTTTGATTATAAGATCGGGAAGATCCAGTTCCAAACTCCAGGCGGAGATGAGGAACATGAGATGAATTAGACAAGATGGTAGAGACCAGATTCCGAATCCAGCACCGAGTACTCTTCAACCGAAGCAGACTGTGATCATGTAGACACAGTTGGGCCATAGAGACAGAACCCAGCCAGCACCGATGAGTCCATCCCCTCCGGAGATGATCCAGTGCATGAGTCAATTTGCGAGGTCCTAAGAGACGAGTACAACTCAGAACCTGCATCGCCCTACTTCATCGATGACTTAGAGGCCTAGTTGGGCCTGTCAGTCCTTACCTCTTTAGGACAATCGGAAGATGAGGATGACGAGTCGGACGAGGCTTTTGCCTATTGCATGGAATCCTTTGACGATCCGACTCCAGAGTAGAACAATTTGGTGGCAGCAATAACAGAGAAAGATCCAACCACTTCCAACACCGAGCCAGATTTGATTGAGTTAGATTTCCTAGATGATCACACTATACCTGAGCTCAATCCTTTACCCACAACACTGAAATACGCCTTCCTTGCAGGTCAGGAAAAGAAATTTCTCGGTCATCATCAGTTCGCGATTGACCGAGGAGCAGGAATCTCGCTTGCAAGAGATCCTGGAGAAAAACTGCAAGGCGATAGGCTGCAGCATTTTCGATCTCCACGGGATAAATCCCGCTCTGTGTTCGCACCATATCTACTTGGAGAATGAAGCCAAACCCTCTCGTGAATTCCAACGTAGTTTGAATCAAAATTTACAAGAGTTCGTGAAGAAGGAGATAGAGAAATGGTGCAACGTATGTTTCATTTACCCAATCTCCAACTCTAAATGGGTGGCCCCAATCCATGTTGTCCCGAAAAAGTCGGGAATTCAGACGACCACCAATGAGGACGGAGAGGAGATCGTGACGCGAGTGCCCACGTCGTGGTGCGTCTGTGTGGATTAGAGACGCCTGAATGCCGCGACGAAGAAGGATCATTTCCCCCTATCGTTCATTGATCAGATCCTAGAGAGATTAGCGAGGAAAGAGTTCTTCTGCTTCTTGGATGGGTTCTCGGGCTACAATCAAGTAGCCATAGTTGCAGAGGACCAGCAAAAGACCACATTCACATGCCCCTTTGGTACCTATGCTTTCAGGCGCATGCCCTTTGGGTTATGCAATGCTCCAGGTACTTTCCAAAGGTGCATGATTGCTGTATTCGCTGAAATGGTCGGCGAATTCCTGGAAGTCTTCATGGATGACTTCTCGGTCCACGGCGATTCCTTCGATTCCTGTCTTAGGAATCTGGACCGAGTCCTCAGACGATGTTGTGAGTTCAATCTGGTGCTCTCCTGGGAGAAAAGTCACTTCATGGTGACGGAGGGCATTGTGTTGGGGAACGTCATCTCCTAGAGAGGAATGGAGGTTGACCCTGCCAAGGTGGATGTGATCAGACGACTCCAGCCACCGACCAACCTCAAACAGTTGCGGTCGTTCCGCGCGCATGTCGAATTTTATCGAAGATTCATTAAGGATTTTTCTAAGATTGCCCGACCGCTAACTGAGCTTTTAGGCAAAGACATGGAGTTTGTTGTAGATCACAAATGTCTTGAGGCCTTTAAGCTATTACAAGGAATGATTATGGACGAACCTATCCTACATACCCCAGATTGGTCTCTACCTTTTGAGATCATGACGGATGCCTCAGACTATGCTGTTAGGGCTGTGTTAGGACAAAGAAGAGATGGCGTCCCGTTCTTAATCCACTACGCAAGCAAAGTGCTTGACACCGCTCAGCGTAACTATACAGTTACGGAAAAGGAAATGCTTGCGGTAGTGTTTGCCTTGGACAAGTTCAGATCTCACTTAATTGGATCCAAGGTAATTGTGTTCACTGACCACACGACACTGCGATACCTGATGGAGAAGAAGGATGCGAAGGCGCGTCTTCTTCGATGGATTTTGCTTATCCAGGAGTTTGATTTGGACATTCGTGATAAACCTGGAAAGAAGAACGTAGTAGCCGATCATCTCTCTTGTCTCGAAGATCTCAATACTTCCGAGGATTCACCTATTCAAGACTCCTTCCCTGACGAGTCAATTTTTATTGTTGACTCACTCCCATGGTACGCCAATATTGTGAACTATCTTGTCTCCAAGAAGGTTCCCGAAGATTGGCGCAAGAGCCACATCGACCGACTGAAGTCGGATGCTAAACATTACTATTGGGAGGATCCGATCCTTTTCTTCGAAGGACCGGATTGTGTCTGGAGACGGTGTATTCCTCAGGAGGAATACCAGAGTGTCCTTTCTTTATGCCACAACTTAGAGGCAGGAGGACACCACTCCGGGAAGAGGACCGCATGGAAGGTACTTCAGTGTGGCTTTTACTGGGCGACTCTGTTTCGCGATGCCATCACCTTTGCGAAGTCGTGTGTAGTATGCCAGAGAAAGGGAGGAACCGTTGGTTCCAAGGATGAGATGCCTATGAAGCCTGTCATCATTTGTGATGTCTTTGATGCCCGGGGCATCGATTTCATGGGCCCATTTCCTGTTAGCCACAGGTTCGAGTATATCCTTCTTGCGGTAAATTATCTATCCAGATGGGTGGAGGCTATCCCGATCGGAGCCGCTGACAGCAGGACTGCCTGTAAATTCATCAGAGAACACATAATCTCTAGGTTCTGGATCCCCAAAATGATGATATCAGACGGGGGTAGCCACTTTGTAAATCGGGAGGTGAAGAAACTCCTGAAGGACTAAGGCATCGAACACCGTGTCGCGAGTCCTTACCACCCACAGACCAATGGTATGGCTGAGGTGTCGAATCGGGAGGTGAAGATTATATTGCAAAAGCTCGTCCGCCCGGACAAGAAGGACTGGTCTCAGATCTTGGATCAGGTCCTTTGGGCGTATAGGACAGCTTACAAGACACCTTTAGGAACCTCCCCATTCCGAATGGTATTCGAAAAGCCGTGTTATTTGCCCGCAAACTAGTGCACAAATAAGAATGGGCAATCAAGAAGGTCAATTGGAACACACACCTTGGGCAGAAGCAAAGAGAATTGGATCTCAATGAGCTTGCGGAAATCAGAAACCACACATATGACAACAGTTTGGTGTACAAGGACAAGGTGAAGTGTTGGCATGATAGATATATCTGACGAAAGACCTTTGTTCCTGGACAGAAGGTATGGTTGTTTAATGCTAGGCTGAAGATCTTCCAAGGAAAGTTGAAATCCAAGTGGACAGGCCCATTTGTCGTCCGTACGGTGCATGATAATGGATGTATCGATATCTCAGATCTCGCAGATGACGCACCGACATTCCTAGTGAATGGACAACTGTTGAAGCACTTCGTTGAACCCAATGAGCAGTTAGTCCATGTTGAGGAGATTGTATTCATGCGCAAGACAGATTCAACAGATACACCTCGAGCCGCATATGAGACCTTACAACAGTGAGCTCTAGCCATCAGCAGCATCTTGAAAGACTCAGACCGACTCACTTGTATATACCATCATTCCTGTACATTCTATCCTTTCTCCCCCGCGACTCTAGTAACCCATCCCTGCCTCATTAAATCACTATCTTGGACTATACTTAGGATGACCAGATGCTATGTATAGAGGGGATGAGCCACCTGAGTCGGTTCACTGTACATTATCCAGATCACATTGGTCCTCATACTCACTTCCGTCCTATACTTAGGCTGACCTGAGCCTAAGTATAGGGGGGACCGATGCTCGCATTGTATATTCATCCACTTCTCTTCTTGACCTCATCCGCCCCACTTTTTGACTTTCTTCTACACTTAGGCTGCCAGAGCCTAAGTATAGGGGGGTCGGTCGATTTCTATACATTTTCCTTTCTTTTTAGCTCTCCTACGCTTAACACGAGCTATGTCTTTTTCCTTGCTTTTCATGCTCTGAGGACATAGCACACGCAAAGTATAGGGGGGCGTGTATATATTACATATATACTTTACCCATAGCTCGTACTTTCGCGTATTTTTGTAATAATTATGGGTGGGGAAAAATGAAAATAAAAAAAATAAAAAAATAGACTTCTTATTTACTCTTGCATATCATCTCTCCATCTGAAAAGAAAAGAAAAAAAGTCTTGCATTTACATTCATCTACATAGCATGACATCTCAAATTATCTGCATATCTTACATATGCAAAGTGAAAAGCTAGTGGGTTCTGAACCAAGTTATGAGTAGATATTAAGGATGGACTTGATTTGACCTTAATCCACCTAATTTCAGAGGAACCTTGTAGGAGTTGGAGTTAAGATTTCTCAGGTCAAGTGACTTAATTCTTTGAGTCCGCAAGTCTATGTTCACATGTCATCTTGATTAGTCTAAGTAGAATATCTCGTGCACACGCATGATTCTTTTAGACAGTGACCTAACTTGGACAAGCACAATGCACGTAGCTCTTCATTGATGAGGTGGTGAGGAGGTAGAATCCTTTAGCTTGGAGTAGCACACGGGTGGAAACATCCGTCCTCCTCTAGGGAGGGTAGTGCGTCTCAACCTAGTCTGGTGGTGTTGACATCTAAGGACGGGATGTTGTGGGATGCAATAATGCTTCAAAAGAGGGATAGTCTACTGGCTCAAGAGGAAAAAATCCTGATGTACATGCTGCACTTTGTATGAGTGTGAAAAGAAAATGCAAAAACTCCAAAAAAATCAGACAGGTCCAAGTGAAAATAAAATACCTGTCGGAGTCTGTGTATTAGCAAAGAAATGCAGCTGGATGACTTGGATACACTGGTCAGGCATCCTGGGATAGGTAGCTACACTGGCTACCGTCCATTCTTTTCTCTACCCCCTCCTCTTGAGCTGGTCGTACTTGAACATAGAAGGGAATACCCCGCTCCTCGAGGAAAGAGTTACTGGACCGGGTTATTGAGTTACCTTGTTAGAGGAGGCTGGTTCCGAGTCATATCTGATGTGAAGAGTTACATTTCACTTACACAGTACAAGTAAGAATCATAGTCATCAGAAATTTGTGTTTGAGGATTTATTCTGACCTGACTATTGAGGCGTCTTGAATAGAAGACTTGTGGAACTTGAAGTCTGTTAGGTCTTAAGTTCAGGTCCCAATAAGGTTCAGCCACACAATTAATCCCAAGGTCGAGTCAAGCCCCATTTTCTACTTTTGTTCATGACCTTGATATAGAACCCAAAATCATTTCACTCTTGCATTTCATTTTAGTTGCTCGGGGACGAGCAAGGTTTAAGTATAGGGGGTTGATGAATATGTGATTCATCACTATAAAAGCTGAAAATAGAGTCTTGTTCCTGAGTAAATAGATGCATATTTCCCTTTATCTTGCACAATTAGCAGCCATACATGCATTCATAAAATATACATTTTAGCATCCACATCTTGCATTAAATAAGAAGCCAGGATCACTTGTAAAATATTCACCTATAAAATAATACCTCCCTTATATTATATATGCCTTTAGTAAATAATATAAGGAAGAAAGTCAGAGATCTCCTTTGTAAAATATCCAATAAAGCCCTAGAACCCTTGAACCATAAAAAGCCTATAACTCTCTTGTACCAACTCCAAAATAGGTCTACTCACTTTCAGATGAATACACATTCAAAGACCTTTAAAATGAGACTAATTTCATCCAATTTGGAGCTCGTAGGAAGAAGTTAGGTTTTTGGGCCTCTATGTATACTAAATATGTGTATATTTGTATTCCTGTATTTTTGTAACATATTTGACCTTATCTCCATTTTTGGTCAACATAAAACTTGTAGATATCATCAAGATCTACAACTTTCATGTTTTGAGTTTTTCCAAATTTGGCCTTCTTCTCTCTCTAATCTCATATCTTCTCACAACCACTCACAACTGGCCACGTGGCGCCCTCTGATTGCGCCACACGACCCGCTTCCCTTGCCCTAGCCGCCCGCGCACACTGCCGTTGGATCTTCATCCCGATCCAACGGTCCCGCCTCCTCCATGTGTGACTTTATTTCTAACCGTCAGATAATTCCTTGCTTTTCATCATAACCTCACCTCGTCACCAGCCTTGTCGTCACCATCATCCTATAAATCACTCGCCTCCGGCCACGTTCTTCCCCATCTGCCACCCCAGAGAGAAACCTTGAGCTCAGAGCCATCGATTGGTTATAGAAATTGAGTGATTCTTCGAGCGACGATGGGTCTTCTTCTCCAACGAGATCCACGGCCGCTTCAGCCGTGCTGCAGCCTCCATCCGCGAGCTGCGTGAGCTCGGGACTCTACCAATCCCTCGAGCGACGACCTGGAGCTCAAATCTGAGCTCCATTCCCCAGGTAGCCCCCCCTCCATCCTCTTCTGATCTTCTTATGATTTTTCATTTGATTTCTCTGATTTAATTTGCCCGCCACCATTGTCTTCTCGCTCCACCTTCACCTCGCCGAGCTCCGCGACGGAGCTCCGATCTTCGTGCACCCTTCCGTAGCCTCAAAAAACTGTCACCCACCTTTCATCGACTCCAGCTCTGCCACCTGGGCGGAGCACCATTGCCGGACACCCCTCATTCCGATTAGGCCTCGTAGTTCACTTAGCACAACTTTACATACATTCCGCGTGCTTTGGCTATAGACCTAACCCCTGCAGGTGATATCTTCTTGATCGGCCGGAAGCTCATCGGAGCTCCCATCGAGCTTCACCGCCACGGTGCTCCAATGCTCCTCCTCCGCTCCTGAGGCCACCTGAAGCCTCACTGACCATCCACGCATCTTCTGAGATACCTCCTACTCGCCATCGACCTTCATCGACGCTTGGAGGATCGGGTGGAGCAAAGCCCCCTTCGCCGGAGCCCCGCCTTCTCCTTCGCAGGTGGCGGAGAACCGTTGAAGATGAAGTTCAGCCACTGTTCAATCATCTGGATCGAACGATCAGAAGCCAGCCACATCGCCAAGCGCCGGAGCAGCACAGAGCTGTTGGATCCATCTAGATCCAGTGGTGCTTAGCGCGCCACGTCGCCATCTCAGGAGCGTTCCATCACCGTTGGATCGATCAGTGATCCTACGGTCAGAAGCCAGCTACTTCGCCCTCTTCATCGAGCCCCAGGCACCGTTGGATCAATCCAGATCCAACGGTCATGGATTCGCAATGCGTCTTATCCAGCAGCCGTTGGATCGCCCTCGATCCAACGGTCTTGATCGCACCACGTCGACTCGTCCGAGCCTCTTCCCCGACCTCTAGGCTCAGACCACCCGAAGCATCGCCGAGCCTTCCTCTGAACCTCTAGAGTAGCCGAGCCAATGCCCAAGCCTCCGAAGTCACCTGAGCCTAAGGAACCCCACGTGAGGAGCACGTGCGGCCTAGGCAAATTACACAGAGGCCCCTGAAAGTTTCAGAAATTGCATTTCAGTCCCTGTGAAGTGCCCCCACATGAGGAGCACATGCATCAGTGGAGAATTTGCATTCCACCCCCCTGCATTCTAGGTAATTGCATAAAGGTCCCTGTCAGCATATTTCTTTTTAAGCAATTTTTATTTTCTGTATTGCATTTATACCCCTGTCTTTGCACGCATATTTAGGTGTCCTTCATTATTTTTAAATTCCAAAAATTGCATGTTGTAGTGTAAGTTGTCCTTTATCTTATGTGACACTTGTAATTTTGTTATATCAGTAGAATTTTTAATGAATTAATTGGTCCATTTCTGTGATATTTTGCCCAATTTCACCTTTTAATTAATAGTAAATTATCTGTAAATCCAAAAATTCCCAAAAAATCACATTAGCTTTAGGATAATTAGATGCACCTTGCATAAAAATTTCATCTCATTTACACGCATTTCGAGGCCTAAATAAATTAATTGGTGATTTCCTTAGTTTATTTTTAATAGGTTCATTTCACATTAAAATTAAGGTCTGATAATTTTCTGGATTCTTCATTATTAGATCTATCTAGGATAATTTTTATTCCCAAAAATTTTGTGACTTGATATTTATTAATATTAAATTAGACAAAATCACCCTGCTTTCATGTTTAATTCATAGTTAATTCATTTAGTGTCAGAAAATTCCAAAAAAAAATAGAACGTCTATTTTCATCATATTTCATCTTCTGGCCAATTTTCATTATTTTTGGACTTCATTTGAATACTTAACTGATTTAAGTTCTAAATTGGCCTGATTTTTGCATGTGTCTTGCATAGAAAATAAAAAAACCAAAAAAAATTATTCCTCGAAAATCGAACACTAGAACTTTGCTAAAAATTCACCCAAGGAGACAGATGCCTCCCTGAGTTCGACCTTGGACTTCCACCAAGTAAAAAAAATATTGCCGCTCGAAATTAACTTGCCTTAATTAAAAGTGGTTTTTGATATTCCCTCTTGTTATCCGACAGCAACGAACAATATCAATTAATTTGGACATTAATTTTCCTAAATTAACAAGGTTAGCGGGAGCGATATCAGGGCGTTGGTGTATTGATGAGGGAACATGGGCATGGGTGCAAAAGCCCCACGGTTCATGCCCTTCTCACGTTGGTGGAGGGTCTCCTTGAAAATTTCCTTGTCGTCACATGCCACGCAAGTGCAAGGGGCACAAGGGCTTGTGTGGAAGTCGAGGAGATTCTGATAATCGATCAAGAATTGAAATGGAAGGGGCAATGCCTCGATCCTATGGTAATTGTAGCCCATGTTCTTTGGATTGGAGCAGCTAGTGGAGATTCTTCTTGAAGATGGAAGGGGCTGCGATGTTGTTTTTTCCCGCACAACGGAGCACATAGCTAAAGGATGATGAGTCCTTCTCTGGTCGACACACGACCAAGAGGGGGAATGAGTAATGACAGAAGGAGGAGCTTATTCTTGGCAAGCAAGGCCCATCGACACATGATGAGGACAATGCAATGTGAAGAGGGTGAAAATGATGGTGCTATGGTTTGGACGAAGGTTGGAGCAATGGTGGACGATGGCAGACAGGAGGTGGAGGTGCTGGAAGCGGTGGTTAGAGGCGACTCTTCCCGATGATGGCTACGCATGGGTGATGAAGATGGAGGGAAGACTCTCCTGCGAAGGGGCTCAAAGGAGATGAAGGACGTTGTGACTTGCGGGAAGGGGAGCTGTTGTGGCAGGGCGCGCTCAGCTGGAGATCGACGGAGGAGTCGGGTGGCACGACTGGCACGTGGTGGAGGTTAGAGCAACTTGATTGAGGAGATGAGCGGAGCGGTGGTGGTGATTGTCGCACTAGAGATGGTTGTATTTGCCTAGGAATGGAGCGGCTACGATCATCGCTCAAAAGTTGTGACTAGGCAGAGCTAGGAGGCTGAAGCTTTAGTCGAGGTCGAACCACTGCAAGGTAACAGAGGTTGACTTGGATCACACTAGCAAAGGAACTATCGTTGCTTGATGGTGGTTCTCTTTCCTGGCTATCACCAAGGAGAGGTGGAGCTTGAAGACTTAGCACACAAGATGGCGGAAGAGTGGCATGGACGAGGTGGTTGTGTTTTAACGGTGGTTAGAGGATGCGAGATCGGTGGCGGTTGCACAAGAGAGCATGTATAGTTTGCTAGAGGTGCAATGCCATGAGACATGGGGGTGCGGCAGTTGCTGGCATTATAGGAGTGGGCAGAAGGCTACAGTTGTAGTGGACACATACCGTAAAGTGCGGGCAGTTGGAGGCGTACGAGCATGATCAAAGGGCATGAGACGGAAGCACAGGGAGGAGGAATTACGCACCGTAAGAGGCGGGCGCGGGAGAAAGTAGGGGGTGCCACATGTCACTTCTAGGGGCGACAACACGGTAATAAAAAATAAAATTCTAAAAATTAATGAAATAAATAATAAAGAATTAAGTAAATAAATAAATACTATATAATAAATTAACTAAGATATATAAAGAAATAATAAAATAAAAGGAGAGAAATACAAAATAGGGTAGCGACCACGTGTTGCTCATAGATAATTCAAAAAACTAAATCTAAAGAAAAATAGAAAATAAATAACAAAAGAGGTCAAATCAAAATGTTTTCAACATGAAAGTTGCTCGTCTTGATGAGATCTAAATTTTTTGTGAAGGACACAGAAATCAAAAGAAATCATTTGTACAAAAAGTATTTTTGGTTTTACTCTATAGATATAAAATACCACATTTTTATGTTTTGTGAAATTTTTAGCATTTTTTGATAAAATAAAAGTAAAAAATATAAAATAAATAATTACAACTGAATTTATTTTATGGATTTTTAAAAATAAAGGAAATAAAATAAAGGGAAAACATTTACATACTATATATACATACATTCTCAACGTGATTTATTTTCTTTGATTTTTTGCTTCAATTTTTATTTGGATTTTTACACATTTTATTAAAACAATAATCAAAGAAAATAAATGAAAAAGAAATAAGTAAAAAAGAATTATTCTTGTACATAAAATAATAGGGTCAAATTAGTAAATATGTACAATATACACTAGGGGCCCAAAACCCAAGTTTCACATATGAACTTAGACTCTTTTGAATTTTATCCTTATTTGAAGGTATCTGAATGTACAATATTCAAAATTGAATAGGGGTCCATAAGAGACTTTATGAGAGCTATATTCCCATTTAAAGGTTTGTAGTCTTAAACTAGGGTTTTGGTTTTATTGGTCAATTTTACAAATTAGTATTTTATAATATTTTTCAATTCTTAGTGTTAATAACAAAAACACTATAGATTGATTTTTCTTAATTTTGAGTTAGTGAAAAATAGATAAAAATATGAGAAAATATGGTGAAATACAAGTGATATTTACAAGGGAATTGGGGCTTCTTATTCACGCAAATATGAATGTTAAAATGCATAAATTAATTCTAAGTGCATGAATGGCCATAATGCAGAATAAATGGAGAAATGCAGCTAATCACACGAAAACGACGCTCTATTTTCAACTTTTAGAGTGATGAATCACAAATTCATCACTGGGGTCACTTGATGTCTTTGACACCTCATTGCTTTTCTTTTCTTTTTTTATTCTTTTATTTTGCATAAATATAGTAGTTTGTAGTTTATTTTATAAATTATTTATACAATTGATTGTGAAATATTGAGTGATTATTTCCAAAAATTAATGTTATATACATGCATTTAGCTAGGGATTTAAGGCAAAAATGAAAGAATAAAGGTGATGGAATTAGGATTGTCCAGCCATTTACCTCACCCCTGTGCTATCCAATTTTAAAGTATGTTGAGGTGACTCGCCCTCGAGCCCCCTTTTGTTTTGGACATGTTGGAGCATCACTTGGAGCTCGAATCGTCTTCATCTTTGACTCCTACATTACCAGAGAAAGAAATGATCTGCATGCCTCTCTTAAGAGGCTAGAGCTTCTTCAACCCATCTGTAGATGCAGAGAGTCCCCAGGAAGGTGTTGCACCCATCGACTACGAGAGAAGTGGTTGGAATGAAGAGAAATAAAAGATCAAAAGTCATCCTGGAAAGGTCTCTTCCTTTTTCGTAGAGAGGACACCAAGTTATTGGATTAAGAAAAAAGGCCTGGATCTAGTAATCTAGGCTCTTAAAGTAAAAAAAGAAGGGTCATCTCCCACCAGTCGCTCCATCATAAGTGAAGCGACGCATTAAGGCCTAAGTTGTCGATAAAAAGCCAGGCGTGCCTCACACGTCTCTTGTAGGTATATTTCATACATGCCCCTATACCATTTTGTATTTAGTTTTTAATATTGTAAATACTAATTGTAGTGTAAAAATATTAGGTTTTTTTTGCATCTAGATCCCTGAACTTTTGTGTATTTGCTATTAAGTCAAGTTTAGCTCACCTCACATAGTCCCCTATGTGAGGCACTATTGGGATAATTAAATGTTTAGTCCTACACTTTCTGGATATGTTATTAAATGCATGCATTGTTTATATTAATTGCATTTGATTCCAATATGCTGTATATTTTGTATTTCTCGTATATTGGATATATTATTTTTTTTTCTTTATGGGAAAAATTATGAGAAAATTTTGATAGATGTCTGGAACCGTGCTTATTCATGCTAATTTTTACACTATTTTACTTACATTCATACCCACCTCAAACAATGAAGTTTTCAACATGAAACTTGTACATAATAATGTACAGAAAATAGAAAAATAATTTCCAAAATAAATCATGCACAATGCATATGGTACACTCAGACCACAAAGTGATCTTCATTGAACAATATCTACTCCATATGAAATCAAATTGATCCAAACACCTACATTGTATTTAAAATTAAATTATTTATCTAATGAATGTGGTTTCAATGAAAATGGAGCTACGGTACAAAAGCTGGCTTTTGGGATACCATTGTTCTCGGGACTTTGTACAAACAATCTATTATTTAATTCTTTATATTTTTATTCTCTTTATAGTTTAAATAATTGTATATATTATATAAAACATATTAAAATATAAACATAAATAAAAACATTTAAAAAGACACTAAAATGAAAAATACATAAGTATACTATACCTATATATATGTAAATATGTATTAAATTACATTATAAATATATAAAATATGTTAGTATAATATTACGTATACAAAATACAAAATAAAACATAATATGAAAAATACATGTATATATAACTATATAAGTACATGTAAAAATTAATGCTTCATAAATAATGTGTAAAAATAAATAGAAATCATGATAAGATAGTTTACAAAACTAATAACATTTTTCATGTTTTAATTTTTATTTATTAAAATCATTTACTATTTTTATTCATTTTATACATATTTTAATTTCTATTTTGTCCTTACTTGGTTTTGTGTGGACCAATTAGGAGCGAGGGAGTGTTGACCCCTTCAACAACAACTCCCTTGCACAACCTATCACTCTGACTTTTGTTAGACCTGTGAGACCCCCATCTTCTCCCCATTTCTACTCCTTCTCCATGCCTCCTCCTTCCTCGATTTCTTCATCAATTTTGTGCATCCCATCCCCATCTACCACACATATGTAGATCTCACCAACCTCCTTCTCATCTCATGCAATCTCAGTCACGAGATCACCCCATCGCGATGTTTATAGATAACATTCTCCACCATCCTACCAAGTATTGATCTCTTTCCAACAACTGTAACCCCATGAACCAATAGCTGGCATGTTCCCTAGTGATAGGAAGTGAATTCCGACATTTCTACGACGAGGATGGAGATCTATCCACCATCGCTAAAGCTCGCTCCCAGTAGTTGTCTACTCCTTGGTCCCTAAGTCCAAGTACGAGTTGCATTCACATGTAATTCAATAGTTTCATCTTAGTTTTTATTAAATTTTAATTTGAAGTTCATCGGAGCTTAGAGGTTTGGCCACTGTCCTATTATCTCAACCATCTGAGAATTCCACAACCTTCCCCATCCATTTGTCCATCGAAACCTACGCCCAGGTAAACCTGATAGTGCATTAATCAGTGAATATGATCTCCATCAGTCATCCTTAGCCAGAGATCATCATATTCACCCCATTTCCTTACAAATTATCTTCAAAATGGGTTGAGAACATAGTTCTTGTGCCCATGAAACCTTTTTTGCAGGAAGGAGCTTAAGAGAGGGCACTTGGAAGCCCAACCGATCGAGAAAGTTCAACCCTAGGTGCTCGGAGAACAAGACTACTCCAGGCTTTCTCCGATGAGGTCTGTACCTATCGGAGCAACTGTGCAGGCGTATAGGAGTCTCAAGAAAAATCTGAGCCCGTCGACTATGAAGGAAACAACAAGAGGAAGAAAGAATCAAAGATCGAAGCTCAGGGAAGAACTTGTTCTTCCCTATTCTACGTGATAATGCCAGAGCCGTCGGATGGAAGGCATGACCTGATCTAATCTGGGCCGTTGAGATTTAAAGCGAAACGGTGCTCTACCTCGACCGTCAGAATTTAGGTGACGACACGTGGCACCCCCTCATTTGTCCATCAATGCCCCATGTGTGTCATGTGTCGCCTCTTGGGAATATTGCACTAAAGCCCTCCACCCTTTCTGTATTTTTCTTTTAGTCTTGTAAATGATAAAGAAATATAAAAACTTTTGGTTTATTTAAAACTACTTTTACACTTTATATTATTTACTATTAGGTCCTTTCTCTCCACGTGTAGTCCCACGTGAGGTGCTGGTATTTTTTAATTTTATTCCCTAGACTCTCAAGGCCTGTTCTTAAATGGATTGTTTGTTTATTTGAAGTGCAAATAGGTCTTTCGAACTGTATATTTTATTTCTTGTATTTTGTTCATATTAAACATTTCTTTGTGCCAAAAATTATGGGAAAACTAGGATAGATGCCAGGAACCATGCTTATTCATGACTAACTTTTTATTTAGCATTTTATTCTATTTTCCTATTTTTGAAAAATACAAAAATTGCATTTATTTTGTATTTAGCATGTAAAAATCAATAAAAATTTAAAATCACCTCCAAAAATTACAAAAAATATATTATCCATATTATATTATATTCTTCCACATATCTAAAAATTAGTAAATAATATAAAATATAAAGCATAAAATCACAAACCCTATTTTTTTAAGTTAACATCAATAAAAATCCAATCATATATCTTTCTGTTTGTGAATATTCTTTATTATATATAGTATCTACTAAAAATAGTTTTAGGTTATATTTGGACATATTTTTCTATATTATACCCAAAACGAATGACATATATTATTATATTAATTGTTTTGTATAACTTCAACTTTAAATATCCATAAAAACTAAAGTAATTAAATATTAATTACGAAAAGCAGAGAAAGATATGAAAAAGAAAAAACATTTTCTTTTACTTATAATGAATATATTTTGAATTATTTTTAACATATAAAGCTATAATAATTAAATATTATATAGTGCTTATATAATATATAATATCTTTAATTATTATATATAAATATTATTTGTTAAAAAAATGAAAAAAATCTAAAAACTAAAATATTAAAACAAAATATAAAATTAAAAAATCTAAAATAAAAATTTAAAACAATAAAAAAATACATAAAAATTAAATATAATTTAAAGACCACAAAAAATAAGAAAACAAGAAAAATCTATAAAAAAATAATAATAAATTATAATTAATTAATAATAAATACTACTATCTATTTTATCTCTTTGTATATGACACTATACCTACATGCGCCTATACACATATTTGTGCAGAGTTACAACAAATTTTTACTCGTACACTTGATTTATTTATGTACTTGTGGATTGATTGTTGCTTATCTAATGTTTTGTCAACTTAGCGATTATTGTTCTAACCTTGTTAGGGACTTTACAAAAGTAAATTCAGGTATACAAATTATGCCATTGTCGGGGTGCGCAATGGTAATGTGGTGTAGACATGTATATATTTATTTATTTCTATATATTTTGTTTATCTATTCTAATCACTCTCTTTATTTGACTTTGTTGTAATGGCCTGTGGAGCGAGGGTGGATTTTTTAGGAGTCTTAACGTACCCGAGTGAGGTGGAGGTCGCTTCGTTCGAACCGAACTAGCAAAAGAGATCTTCCAAGGAAAATTGAGTGACCAAGTTGAGAATCATTAGTTTAGCTTTGTAAAGTGTAGTTTTTATTTTATTTTTGGTGAGAGAGTGATTTCAATAGATAATTGTAATAATACATGTAATCTCATACACTTAAATTATTCGAGTCCATTTCATCAGGTGATTGTTCACCTAGGGGACCCGATCAGATTTCTCGTGTTTTTATCACTTCTCATTTAATTTTCCATATTTTTCTCTTTATTTTATTTTATTTCCCGGCATTTTGAGTTGTTTGCCTTTTTTCTATTTCACTTCTTCATTTATTGAGACCTTATACTTTAGGATTGCTTGATACGGTAACTAGTTCGACAGCCTAAATTGAATCATGTACCTATAGTCTCTTATCTTTAGTCAAATTAATCAAGTTCTTTGTGATAATATCTATTCTTGTCTAAGGGCGATTTAATTGATTTCATTTGCATATATATTAGGTTTAAATTCATGCATGGATTATATTGCAAGTAGAGCGTTGGAGCAAGGTTCACATCTCTATTGACTGCATGCATTCATAGATTTCACGCGCATTGGCTTTTCCGAATTTCTCCCCTAGTTTTCTTGTATTTAAATAAAAGGGAAATCAAAAAACTCGTTAGGAGAATTACATTGAAAATACTAAAAAAAGTGAGAACTGAAAACTAAAAAAGTGATTGCTAAGAAAACCTTAACCATAATTAAACTTCATTAATGGACATCAATATTTGGATGTCATAAAGCCCACATTGTTTCCAGCTACTCCCCATACCTAGTGAGGTGTGTCCCTTAAGGATTATAGCCCTAATCCCACCCTGGGTAATACCTTGACTATGGACTGGTTCACGAAGTATTAGCACTTCTATCGATGTGTGGGTGAGTAGGGCTGAATCTGCTTGCAAAACTTGGTTTGAAGTATTGAGCATAGGTGTACTGTGATGGTAAGACCTTGTCTCATCATGCCACGTCCGAGTACCCTACAAGGGAAAGTATCAGACTCGCTATATTAGCTTCCTTCTATTTCTTTGGCTCAGAAGTGGACCTAGATCCGATATCAAGGCCTTTAGAAAGTACATGCTACAGGATGCAAAGGAAGTGGGAAGTACAAGATGCTTCTCTAGTAGTACTCACTCATCTATAGGGTTCGTGTTATCTTAATCTAAAAATTTTGCCTTAAAATCAACAAAAATGATCAAGATAAATAGCCGAACTTTAACAACTTCACGAATTGAGTTGGTGAACCCACATTTGTTTTGTATTTGATTTTTAGCTAAGGTCAAGATAAAAAAAATCACAAACTTGCATCTTTTAATTACACTTCTTTTTATCACTTTGAAGAATCATTAATCGATAATAATAATACGTTCTCGTTGTAGCATCGGCTAATTGAAACCGAGAGAAGATCTTCGTGATGAGTTCTCAGCTTTAGTTTTTACCTAGGCAAGTCCAGGGTTGAACAGAAGGACACGAGCAACTATCTAATTAAGGATAGGAGTCAACTAATTATTTAAGTAATATGTAGGTTCTAGGTAAAATCCGATGTAAAGAAACTAACTACATCCTTTTAAAAAACATTTTTATGCAATCATTTAATATGACAAATGATAATATAATGTATATTCGCAATGACATAAAACAAACAATATGCTCCTGATTAATAAAAGAAATACATGTGAAATTTATGAAATTAATTAATGATAAATTAGTGCCAATAAGAGACCAAATTCAATCTACATTCAATTTAATTTTGAATAAATAATAAGGTTGAATATACATGAAGGAATCTCTAAAAATAATGCATGAAATTAATAGATTAAATCAAAGATTTATTTACATTATATTAAAGAGCATAAAATTATCTTTCTAATGACACCAATTTCAATCAAAATGCATACATGGTTTAACTGTTATCGATAAAACAATGCAGGACACTAATGCAAGAAAACATAATTTATTTTATTACAAAGAGATCCAAATTGGACTAAAATGTAATAACAGAAACTCACTCGAGTATTTTTGTAATTTTTCCAAATGATAGGACTTATCTACAATTATTTAGAAATTGTAGACTCATCTGCAAAATACCCACTATCACATGTACGATGCACGCATCCGTGGGAGGCTGGATGGCATTACTTGGGCCACGCATCGACTGCTGGCGGCTTGTGGTAGGGTCGAACACTCATACCCTTAGGACTGAGCTAGTGCTTCGATTCTTGGCTCAGGGTTAATATCCATCATCAGATCAAATCAAGAGGTTTAGGTCTAGTGGCAGTTCTAGGTTGTGTTTGTCCCTCCCCTCGACATACGGCTGCGATTAGGCGAAGCTCCAGCGAAGTAGATCTTCCTCCTCCACCAATGCACGAGCTACTGGAGAGTCAGGGAAGGTAACTGATGCATGGGCGATCTTGACTAAGGCCTTATCTTTCTGAAGATCTCCCTACAACTCCATGGCAACCTCTGGTTGTCAGGGATGAAGGTAGCCAACATAGCTCCGACGGACTTCCAATCAATAAACTTCTTTAGCCACATGCAGGTATTAGTTGCAAGCAAACACCATAAGAGAATCTATTAGGATTTCAGTGATGCAAAAAGATGATGAAGGAAGAAGCCCTAGGTGGGTTCTAGACCATTGCAAGGTCTGGAATGAAACGAGGTGGATGAGATAACGAATAAACATAATTGTAACAAGAGACTATACACAAGGATCATTGGTCTATGGCGATGCTATTCCAATGTCTAGATGTAGAATGAAAATAGAGGAACACAAGAGATAAATTAAAGAAATGCAATGGCAACGAAGCTCAAAAGCATACCTGGAGATGGATATGAACAAGGAAGACAAGAGAAGAGTGGAAACTAGCCTAGATTGGAGCTCAACGAACTCTTATCCTTGCTCAAAGTTTCTAGCTATGAAATTGAGCTCAAGCTGTAGGTTAATGGCTGCAACACGAGAAGAAATGTCATAGATCTTGCTGGAGAAGAAGACATCGTGATCGTTCTCAAGATACACACTCTTTGTCATAGGCGAAGATCGAGTATAGGGAACTCTCTCTATAATAGCGGATGATGGTTGCGATGGCCAGAGTGTGGGGTTTTGATGGAGGAGGATTTGTAGTTCTAGGCAGTTTTGGTGAAGGTTTCAATTGTCGACTAGAAGAGCACGTAGAGGAGATGAGTATATGTGGAAGTTGGGCGAAGGTGCTTGATGATCGGGGAAAAGAATGGAGATGGGAGATGGAAGGCAAATTATCAGAGGTTGACATGAAAAATGGTTGAAGATGGAGGTGTGTGAAGAAACACGACTATTGGAAGCTAGAACTGAAGGTTGACGATGAGCTCTCAGCTATTGGATTTGATGATCAAATGGCCCATGAGCGAGACAGGTGGTAACAAAGAGGTGGGTCCATGGGGTGCACCCATATGGCGCTATGTGGCACAATAGGATTTAAAAGAAATGCAAAAATGGTATAAATTAGGAAAAAATAAAAGGAAGTTAAATTAGAAAATAAGAAAACATGAAATTTGTAGACCTCTATGAGATCTACAACATTCAATTTGAACTCAAAGAGAGATAAAATCATCTATACATATAAAAAATATTTTTGCAAGTAATTTAAAGTATTAAATTAATTTACTTTACTTTTTTTTGGTTTTATTTTACAAATAATGTTAAAAGGGTTATATATATAATATTATTCTAATTTTTATTATATTTTTAATAAATTATAAAGAATTGAAATAATAACATAATTTACTATTTGAGGTAATTATTCATAACACATAGTTAAATAACTAGTAAAATTTGTTATGAGTTTTTATTGGTTTTCTTAAGCTAGAGAAATAATAAAGAGGAATAATGTAAATGAATATGGGATTCATCACCCCTTATACTTAAGCTAAGCTCATCCTCGAGTTAATAAATAATCAATTAGCGAGTTAGATTAATAAATAAATTCCCTGACATGTGCATGTAAAGAGACCAGGCTTAAGAAAACCAGGACACTTGGTTTGAAAGGCCATAAGATTCTTAGCTCAAACTGATCCAAATCAAAAGGAATTCAATTCCTCTAATTATTAGACTCTAAATGTAGACATATAGTATGAAGTATGACATAATGTGTCGACCGCATTTCCCAAGAGTAGAGTAAAAATGTCACCTGAAGTTCTAATACAAGAGAATCTCCTAAGGACCTAATCCTCAACAATAGACATAAAATCTAGTCTTGTTTCAATCCACCATCTCTTTAATTTCTCAGAGATAATGAGAAAATAAGATTATGTCATTTATTTTCTCCCTCTCATTGGAACAAGGTATCTCTTAAATGCCTTATTAACTCAACACAATGTATTTTTTGTTGTTAATATGTGTGTCCTTCAAAAGAGGTTGAGCCGTATGTACTTGTTTTCCTGGGAGTACATCAGGGTGTGTCTTTTTCAAGTATCTAATAAACTTGCTCCCAGACTTGTATCGCTTATAATGCAAAACCCTTTTTGAGGTACTCCCGACTCATAAAAGCCTAATATTTTAGTCCAACTGGACACTTAAAGGTTGGGAGCGTGTGTTAGCTCATATGATTGTAACATTGTAATGTCGTGAGATTTTCTTTTCATCATATATTATTTTTTCTTTTCTTTTTTGCTATCTCCATCGCTTTTACCAAGGATGGGCACATACTGATTAAAAATTAATTAATGAGTTCACACCCTGGCACTTGCGTTTTGATCAAGAGATTACTGTGAGAACCATGTCCCATACTAGCTAAGATGCTGACACTCAGGTTTCATGAAGTCTTCATTAAGTTTATCCCATCCTAGAGTGTCATAAAACCATGTACAAACTTTAATCTCAAATCCCAGTTCCTCAAGTGAATTCTCAATTCATCTCAATAATGAATGCAATCGTGCATGTGAGTGATGGTCATATCTTTAAAGAAGAGACCGATCATGCAATATAGCACAGAAATCTTTATAACTAGGGAAGTTCGAATTGTTAAGTCTAAGACCCTAATGATTAATAGGTTAACTTTAAGTCTCTGGACCCCATAAACAAAGTCTTAAAGATCTAACCAAGTCTTGAGTGTAAAGTGAAAGTTTCAAGGAAAAATGCAAACTAATAAGTTTATTATTTACAGAGATTTTGAAGAAAATTTTATTAAAAACTAATTATAAAAGTGATACCCTGAAGTAACAAGAACATAACATGCAGACACTTACAAGACAGTACAAGGATACCCACATAACACTAGTACAAGGATACCCACATAACACAACCAACTTCAGTTCCTTAAAACACAGTCTTGAATCTTTGGGATTTAAAATCACATGCTACCTTATGTTTAACTTGTTTCTTCCTCACATAGCAATCTTGAAATCTGAATAAGAAAAATCATCATCATCTTGGAAACCAAATCGCTAAGAATGATGTCATTATTCCTCAAATGTAATATCCATATTCACATGGGAAGATCCAAAATTGTCCAAAATAAGGGGAAGACAAATCCAATCCTCGGCTACTGCAACAGATTTCTGGGTTTTTCTTAAAAGAGAAAAACTAGACATGAGAGGTAAGCCTAACTTACAAGTAAGGAAACAATCAGATGACTAAATATCCTCAAGAAAATATATAGGTTCCTCCATATATAACTCTTCTAATGAAGTATAATCTTCCTCTAGTGGCATCACTCTATTCAAAGAGTTCTTTATCAATTGATCTTCCAAAATATATAGTTTAAATCTTGATATTCCTCCATGTTTGACTTTGTAAAGAAATAAGTCTAGGCAACCTTTTCTTACCTAAGAATTCGACGGTTCAAAATCCAACCATTACACCCAAGGCACCCTTTCGTAAATTAAGACCTTTGATTTTTAATTATTTTTTTAATTTCATATTTTTATTTTTATAAAAGAATAGTTGTAAATATTTACAGAAAATAATGAGTATACATTTAAAACACAATAAGTACCACTTTAAAAATAATTTGTAAAACATTGTTCAAACCAAGCAAACTATATATAAATTTTCCAAACATTTTACAAACTTTTTTTACATAAAAAATTTCAAATCGACATAAACACAACCCAAAAAAATATGCAAAATATGTGAAAGTACGAACCATGACATAAATTATTTATGCAATATATGGAGACACCCCCTATACTTAGATTGTGATATGTCCCCAATGCACAAAGTGGAATGAAAGACATAGCTCGTACTAGGCATGAGGAGGATAAAGAAAAGTATGGATAAGACAACAAACAAACCGCCTATACCTAGGCTATGAATAGCCTAAGTATATGTTAGGAAGACATAAAATAAAGGTACAAAAAGAATAGGTTAAAAAGAATCACAGGGGCTATGCCCCCCTATACTTAGCTCGATAATAGGTTAAGTATAAAGAATTAATAAATGATCAAGATACCAAGGAGAATATAGAGTAGACCGGGTGGAATCCCCCAATACCTAGGTCTTATAGGACTATGTTAGGAGTAAGAAAAGAGTAAGAGAAGAATTCACATCCACAAAAGAATACAGTCAGAGTGAAAAAGAATAGGTGAATATCTTAGATAATGAATTTATCTGATCTGAATCTTTCAGCTACTACTTCATGTTGTATCTAAAATATTTGCAAATGAATCAATAGGCATGAAGTAAATCACTTCAACTAGAGTAAGTTGTTCTTTGGATTCCACAAAAAGCTTTACAGCTGTCCGTTGCCCAACAAGGAAGGTGCACCATATGTAAGATCATATATCTCTACACTTCCATTTCCATGCTCTTAACTATATAAGGACTTGTCCATTTAGACTTACGTTTACCGCAGAAGATCTTTAACTTCGCATTTAACAATCATACCTTCTATCGAGGGACAAACTAAACCCTAATATGCGAATCATGCAACTTCTTGACTTTTCCTAATATATAAGCTATTGTCATATGCTCAGTTGTCGATCACAACAAGCTCATTGAGGTTCATATCTTTACACATTTTCCTATGTGATAACTCAAATTAATCTACTATATTTCCCACTCAAAATTGTGAATCAATTCAATGGGCAATGGTATGGCTTTCCATATATCATTCTAAAAGGTGAAGTGCCCAGAGGGGTCTTGTATGCATTCCTATAGGCCCATAGAACATGATCCAACAGTTGGGACCAATTCTTCTTATTGGGATAGACTAGCTTCTGAAGAATACTCTTCACCTCCCTATTGGAAATCAATAACATGTCGTTCAATTTAGGGTGGTAAGGACTAATTACTCGATGTTCAAACTTGTAGTTCGTAGCTAATGATTTCATCTCTTTATTCACAAAATGGCTACCCCCATAAAATATCAATACTCTTGGAACCCTGAACCTTGAAATATGATCCTTTATGAACTTACATACAATCCTACTATCTACGACTCGTGTTGGGATAGCCTCCACCAATCTCAAAAGGTAATCTACAACCAACAAGATGCACTCTAATCCATGGTTATTGGGAAAAGGACACATGAAAATCTATGCCCCATGCATAAAAAACATAATAGAAAATCATAGGTTGCATGGGCATCTCATCTCTATAGCCAACAATCCCTACCATTCTTTGACAAACAGATCACGACTATGAAGGTTACAGACAAAACCATAAGCATATCACAGAAGCGTGAGGATTGCATCATATGCAATCGGGAGCGACTAGTCGCACTAGTTGCTTGGGGGAACGGAATTTGAAAATTTCAAAGCGATGAAACCATATGAACTAAGAACACTTCTCGGATCATTTCATCTAAACCACAAACGGGTATAAGGGCTACCTCTTGAAGCGTAGTTACGATCGAGTCTCTAAATGAAGACACCTCCAATCTCAAGTCTTGTTCAACAGAGGAAATGCTTGCGAGCACGTTGATGAAATGTTTGCTCCTCGCAATCAAAGTTGATGATCCAAGCAGCGAATCTCCTGATCTCATCTCACGAGATTCAACATCTTCTCCACAAACGAAGCCCACCGAAGGAGATGGAGATCCATGAGTAGTCAATCCGGTAGCACAACGACGTCGTGATGACTACTAGTTTCTCTAAGTCAATACTTGGATGACCACAATATTGATAGAGAGAATAAGGGGGGCAGTTATAAGAGAGAGATATGGATAGAGTTTAATTCCTCTTGGAATGATGACGATCTAAAAAGGCAAGGTCCACCCTTCCTTTTATACTAGTTGAATGTACATGGATATCAATCCATGTGCCCTCTTAATCAAACGGTTTAGATTAAGTGGTTATAAATAAATGGCCATGATTTTTTGCTACAAATTTGCAACAACAATTTAATCGAAATAAATTAATTATATCCATTTATAAAGATACAAATTAATTCATTTTAGTTTCAATAACGATAAATAGGTAATAAAGGAGGCAACCACCACACCAAAAAGGTGGACGTCTCCCCTTTGAATTGGTCAAGGTAGATGACTACCTTTGTTGGTGGTTGTGCCTTCCTTAATATATATGTATTATATATATATGTATATGTATGTATGTATGTATTAGACAACTTCTATTGCATTTATCTTCACAAAAATAATTCGAAATTAACTTTGTGAAAATATCAATCATGCCATTGATAAATATGAATCATATTCATATATCCAACATAATGTATAAATAAGATTTACAATTAATTGTTTATTGTGAGTCCAATTCGCAACAACATAAAATTTGTGATTCCATTTACAATTAAATCTCTCTAACAAATTATTAATCATATTTATAATATCCATGATTATTATGGATAGATGTTACCACGTTAATCATATCTTTGATAATTAAAGCACATTTAATTATTCAAGATGACTCTTCTCATGTGCTCAAATGACATGAATCACACTCACATTATTCACATCATTGATAACTAAATCAAATTTAATTATCATAGACAACTCTCCTAGTGTGAACAAATAATATGAATCAAATTCATATTATCCAAGATAATTAAATCACATTTAACTATCAATTTTCCTCAATGCTCAGACACGTTATTAACAATGAAATTACCATTTAACTCTTTAACGAATAATGCACTTTCTTTGTGGATACTTAAAGATAAGGATAGGGAGATTGTATGTTACACGTATAGTGACTTGGATATCGCGATCAAATCTCAAATCCAGATCTCGGGGACCTCCCATAGATGTTTAATTAAATGAAAGCCATAAATCTGATCTTCTCATTGCATGTGAATCACATTCAGATCATTGTCCAACATTTGGACCAAGATTAGATTACTTCTCTAGTAAGAGCAGTCACTAAAATCCAGACCTATTTCATCACTTCCTTGGTATGGAATCATCATGGTTATACAATCATTTATAATCACATTTCCCTCAGGTATTCCTAATACCTGTACATGCTGCATATTGGATGACCTAGAACAAAACTGAAGTTTTCAATCTCATTTAGACTGTCTACATCATAGTTGTATCACAAAATTTCTCATTTGATCATTGGAATTCGGTATCGATCATGTACTTTCCAAAAAAATATATCATACCCAGGTATTGATTATATAATTTCCAAAAGAATAGATCAAACCTACAAATTCAATTAAGCTTCCAAAGTGAGACGAACGTGCACGGAATTTGATCCCAATATCTCATGAGTGAGCTCATATATTTCGGTTCAGAAATGAACCTGTATGATCACTTTCAGTGATCCTATTACTCATATGTCCTTATATGCACACCAACACGCTGGTGTATAGACCTTGATTAGATCATCATCCTATCGGTTTGTCAAATGTACATACTCAAATATATAGCAACACATATGTCTTTGGTTAGAAGATGTGTTATTATATCGTGACAAAATACGACGTAGGTCTTGGTTTTCTCAATCTTATTATGTAAACTCTTTGACCTAACTTATCTAACACCTCTGAATATTTGTTCCTATGTAGAGGACCTACATCAAGAAGTTGGTTATATATCAGCCCATGAGAGAAAGGATTGCCATCTCCTACTTAGGATGGAGATCATCTCTTAATAATCATTTGAGGGTCCTTGATGAATCCTCAATCTAATTCTTTGGATATGCATCTAGACACTAGCCTTTATGATTCAATAATCGAATCAACAACTGTAATGATTCAGCAATTGTTAGGTGTATTAGGAGGAGTGGGATAGGAATGATATTCCTTTCTCCATAAGGTATTTCTTTAATTCATCTAATTGGTACTTTCTACCTTGGTTAGATCAAATTATATTTATCTTCCTTATACTTTGGTTCTCAGCCAAAATTGTGAAATCTTTGAACATTTCAAAGGTTTATAAGGTAAAGAGAAGAAATTTCATATCACAAGCAATCATCAATTGGAATTCCTATATTGATTTGAGCTCTTAAAGCTTACTCTACTATATAATATAATCAGGGGTCATCTTAATATAAAGGCTATCAAACCATACATCAAATAGGGCATCATTTGATGCGCAGGTGCTTTCCAAGAATCTTGAATTGGCCTCTATGTCGTCTGAGGTGTGTTTCACAGTGATCTTGCTTGGGAAGATGTACTAGAAGAATATGCGCGAGCATTTGTACTAGTGATAAACAACTTCATCCTCTAGTCATGTTCTTACTCTTTCTTCTCCCTCTCTTAAAAGAATTCGACTCATTTCATAGTGGAATCCACTTTTTTCATCTTCCAAAAGTTAGATCACTCATGCACTTCGAGCAACAAGTTATAAGCATTTGCATCAGCTGCATAAAAGATAGCAGCAGAGAAGAGACAAGTATGTTCATTCGTCTCAATCATGAGTGCGGTTGTCGACTACCTTTGATTCGTCCAATATCGGGTAAAAGCTATAAGGCTGATCATAGTGCAATCAGCATATCATAAATGTTTATTGTGATATAGATGATTCATATACATCAATATGTATGAGAACTTGAATGCATGTGCATCTCACACCACTCCAAGAGAAGGGTGTATTACACATTTTACTTTGAATCTCTATTCATAAGTATGTAAGTTTCTAACTTGTAGACAATCTAAAGTTCAATGTCTTACTAGTCTATTGATCTTATCAATATACATATGTCCAAGGCGATCATTGTCAAATGATCTTCATCCTCCTACTAATCTTTTATGGTTTATTTTTTCAGTATTTAGAAATGTTAATGAATCATTCATTAAGTTCGTAATTTAATAGAGTCCTCTAGATGTTAGATTACTATCTGAAATTTAGCCATCACAACTCTTTATGATAGGTCTATTCTAGAATTCATGTTTACTTCCAACATTTAGAAATAAACAACGAGTGTATTCTAATATATAGGTTAGAGAGACATTCTCTAGGACTAAGTGATCTCCCAATAAAAATATGAAGTCTTTATATATATTGGAGGATGCTGCAACAATTGCATCAATATCCACCTGGATTGTTATTAAACCTCAAGATCAAATTTTCCAGTCTTTTAAAACAAATCCAAATAATTGCAAGTGTTATTATGAGAATGAGATACAATTTTAGGCTTTGATCTTGTCCAATAAACAAGTCAATTTCAATGATTATGTGTACAAGTATAATATTTCAGTGCCCTATCTAGATCCTTCTCAAATTATCTTAGATAGTCTATATAGTCATACTATCAATACATCGACTTGTTACAATATTGACATTCATCCAACTCTTTGGATGGTATATGGAAGTCAGAGAAGTATATTCAACTCTTTGACTTTCCTTCTTACTTGGGTCAGACCCATGTTTCCACTGCGCTTCCTTCATCTATTAAAAACCATTGCTCAAGACAAAGGATCTCTTATGTTAAATTCAAAAGATTTCAATATAAAAATATTTCATTATTTATACATGCTTCATTCAATTCATACAATATGAATATTATGAACTGTCTTTTTTTACTAGAGTATAGATAGTAGAATGATGACACTCATCATATCTAAATCCATCTTAGTTCTTAAAGACTTTTGGTTCAGGCAGGTACTCAAACATTTTGAGTACATCATCTCTTATCGAACCACCATTTTGCATAATGCAGTGAACCATGTCATTCACGATTACATGTCGAGAGCACATATGTATGCGAAAACATTTTCTTATACTTTATAAGGATTTTTCATAATTACAATAATTATCGACATGATATTTATAAATCACATTCGATGAGAGATCAAGAATACAGAGACATACACACCCAAGGTTTTTGTTCTATTGCCTATTTAATTGTCATTCCTCATTATTGTGAGTAACTTGCACATTGCAACCACATACATTATGTGTCTAACTGCAAGTACAATATCTTGATCATGGATCCAATCCATGATATTTATTGGTTATTATTGAGTATAGTTTTTGAGTGGGTTTAATGTATGTTAAATGAAATAAGAAATTTGCATAAATACATATTTTACTTTGATTTAGGATTTTTATATCAAAGTTGTCTTGCCTTGTCCACTCTGAAAGTTCATTCCCTTAATCACTTTCAAAATAAGAGATACACTTACCATTATATCTCAAGCAAAATCTCAGATCTCCTTCTCACCTTTGTTACATCCCAATAGTATGAGAACTTGTAACTCAGATAAAAAGATGAGGGGATTCATTCCATATTGCAAGTCCAACTTGCATTTCTCAATTCAGTCTTCAACGACAGAGCCCACCACCCCTAAGGCAATGTTGACCCGTCATTAATTGAGCCAACTATCAAAAGAATTAGCACTCATGATACGCAATACAATATCACCCCAATAATATAAGGACACAATATTGGGGTCACTACGCACAAGACCTTACTCTTTAAAGAAGCAAAGAGCTCGATCCATGTGCACTTGTATGCAGAAGTTGACACTTCAGACATGCGTCTCCTACATACAATCCAAGGAAACAAAACCCTTCCCCTTGATGGGAGACCATGGATGCCACTTATGTGATCCTCCATATGATGTTTAAATTACAATTAATTATTATGAATCATATTCACATACTTAATTTATCTATGCAAAATATTACTCTTTTCACAATAGAGTGTTTAATTGGATATAATTTATTTAATCATATTGAATCAAAACAATGAACAAACAATCTTGATTTTTACATGAATGATAGTATAATTTCGAAATATATATTATACAAATTTTAATAATTAGAAAAATACCTCATGATCATTTCAAGAATTATCCTTCCTTACCCACTGTCATGGCAAGTATGCACAGGATGCTGGACAAACCGCTCACGAAGAAACTTGCTACCCCAATGATCCCCAACTAGACGCCATATCTGCCTCAGGTCAAGATAATGTGATTTAATCATATTGTATTTGAGATGATATCCGATCATTCAACTGAAGTTAACCATGTAATATTTATCAAAACCATTTTAATTAATATTATTAGGAGATTTGATAAACAAATCCCCAATCCTATTCGAGTATCAATGTTTATTGGAAAGAATATCATAACCAAATCGATCAATATCAATTATCTTATCATGTTGGTTATGGTCATTCAAAAAATTATCTTTGTTAAATATTTCACACATATTTAATAAATAATTATTTTATGAGATAAACCATTAATTTTCATGAAGTATTTGAGTGACAATCACAAGATTCTTGTTCAAATTTGTTAAGTTTCCAATAGTGACACATATTTACTAAAACTAACCAATTTTGAGTAAATAAATCCAAATCATGCAAACTAAATTTCCTTGTTGTTTTAATTTACAACAAAATCCAAGCTATAGACATGCATTTCTAGGCATTTTAAAATTGGGGCTATCTCTTGATTATGTTCGAAAATATCACTCTCGTAAGAGGGGACGTATGCGTACTAAAATAGTCTTAGCATGAGCAAACAGATTCCAAATCATGCAAACTCAAGTCCTATTGTTTGTTAAAAAGATGGAGAACATAATACACTAAATTTTTAAAGCACTTAAATGTGGTGAAAAATCTCACAAAAAATGGTTTCGTGAATAAAATACGATGAAAATTCACACAACAAAAATGGCCATGTCATCATAGATTTATGGATCATATCCGAAACCTCTAACCTACGGCACTGATACCACTTGAAGGTTAAGGAGAAAACTTTAGGCACATCATGGAAGCATGGGGATCGCATCATATGCGATCAGAAGAGACTAGTCGCACTACTTGCTCAGGGCAGTGGAATTTAAAAAATTTCAAAGCGATGAAACCACATGATCCAAGAACACTTCTATGATCATTTCATCTAAACCACAAACGGGTATTTGGGTTACCTCATGAAACATGGTTGTGATCAAATTTCTAAACAAAGAGACCTCCTGTCTCAAGTCCGATCCAACGGAGGAGACGCTTGCGAGTGTGTTGATGAAACACATGCTCCTTGCAATCCAAGTTGATGATCCATGTGGCGAATCTCCAGATCTCGTCTCACAAGATCTGACATCTTCTCCATGGGTGAGGTGTGCCAAAGGAGATGGAAATCCATGATTAGTAAATCTGATAGCACAACGACATTGTGATGACTACTAGTTTTATGTCAATACATGGACGACCACAATATTGATAGATAGAAAAAGGGGGACGTCTATGAGAGAGAGATTTGGAGGGAGTTTAATTCATCTTGCAATGATGACGATCTGAAAAGGCAAGGGCTAGCCTTCCTTTTATACTAGTTGGATGTACATGGATATCAATCCATGTGCCCTCTTAATCAAACAATTAAGATTAAGAGGTTAATAATCAATGGCCATGATTTGTTGTTATAAATTTGCAACAACTAATTTAATTAAAATAAATTAATTATATCCCGTTATCAAGATACAAACTAATTCATTTTAATTTCAGTTATAATAAATAGATAATAAGGGAGGCACCCCCCCCCCAAGAAAAAGGGTGTTCGGCCCCTTTGAATTGGTCAAGGTGGACATATACCTTTGTTGCTGGTTTTGCCTTATTTAATATAGATTGATTATATATATTAAAACACAACAACTATTATTGCATTTATCTTCACAAAAATAATTCGAAATTAAATATGTGAATATATCAATCATGCCATTGATAAATATGAATCATATTCATATATCCAACATAATATCTAAATCAGATTAACAATTAATTGTTTGTTATGAATCCAATTAAAAACATATAATTTGTAATTCTATTTACAATTAAATATATCCAACATATTATAAATCATATTTATAATATCCATGATCACTATGAATAGAGATATCCACACTAATTATACCTTAGATAATTATATTACATTTAATTATCAAGATGACTCTTCTCATGTACCCAAATAACATGAATGACATTCCCATTATTCACATATTTGATAATTACATAAAATTTAATGATCATAGAAAACTCTCTTTATATGGCCAAATAATAGTAATCAAGTTCATATTATCCATGATATTAAATCACATTTAACTATCAACTTTCCTCAATGCTCATATACATTATCAAAAATGAAATTATCCTTGAACTCTTTCAAAAATAATGCACTTTCTCTGTAGATACTTGTAGATAAAGATAGAGCGATTGTACGTTCCACGTATAGTAACTTGGATATTGAGTTCAAATCTCAAATCCAGATCTCGGGGACCTCCCTTAGATGTTTGATTAAATCAAAACCGTAAATCTAATCTTCTCATTGCATCTGAATCACATTCAAATAACTGTCTGAATTTGGACCAAGATTAGATTACTTCTCTAGTTAGAGGAGTCACGAAAATAGAGACGTGTTTCACTACTCCCTTGGAAGCATCATGGCTATAAAATAATTTATGATCATATCACCCTCAGTATTCATAATACATGTACGTCCTACATACTGGATTACTTATAATAAAACTAACATTCTAGATCTCATTTAGACTGTCTCCTTCATGGTTTTATCCCTAACTTTCTCATTAGATCATTGGGATTTGGTATCGATCATATACTTTCCAAAAGCATATATCATACCTTGGTATTGATCATATACTTTTCAAAAGAATATATCAAATCTACAAATTCAGTTAAGCTTCTAAAGCGAGACACCCATGCATGAAATTTGATCCCAATATCTCATGAGTGAGCTCATGTCTTCCAGTTCAGTAATGAACCTATATGATCCCTTTGAGAAATTATGATACTCATATTCCCTTGTATGCACACCAATGCATCGGTGTATAGACCTTGATTAGATCATCAACCTCTCGATCTGCCAAATATACATACTCAAACATATAGCAACATATTTGTCTCTAGTCAGAGGATGTGTTCCTATATCGTGACAGTATATGGCAAAGTTCTTGGTTATCTCAATCTCGTTAGGTCAACTCTTTGACCTAACTTATCTAACACTACCGAATCTCTATTCCTATGCAGAGGACCTGCATCAAGAGGTTGGTTAGATATCAATCCATGAGAGAAAGGATTGACATCTCCTACTTAGGATGGAGATCATCTTTTAATAATCATTTGATGGTGCTTGATAGGTCATCAATCTAACCTTTTAGCCAGGCACCAACCTCTATGATTCAACAACTGAATCAACAACTGTATAATCATGCAGATGGCCATTGTATATAATACTAATTGCACTAAGGGACCTATTATGCAAATTTGTTATTCTTCAATTCGGACCAGGGAATAATAATTGCAGTAATATTTTTTACATAATGGCTCATTGTGGGTTCGTTTGTACAACAACCATACAAAATCAGTGTCATCTCTAAACAAGGACAACCAAAAGAGTCCACATTGAAGTACCTTGGGAGCGATTCTTTTTCCTGAATGGTGTCCTCTGGCCTCAACAGACTAATAATGTGTAACTGCACTCTGATATTCATCCTGAGGATTACATCTTCCCCAGACACAATACTTTCCTTCAAAAAAGGAACATTTCCACTTAATGGTATTTCTTTGAATACGACTTCAGTCGATCAATACTGCTCACAGTCCATCTCTGGAGAACTTCCTAGGAGAAAAGATAGTTCACCACGCTGGAATACCATGGAAGTGACTCAACAACACATATCGACTCATCTGTGAAGGTTTCTCTAATTGGTTATGTATATGGGGAATCCTTCATCTCAAATCTTGATAGGTGGTCAACCACTACATTTGTAACTCTAGGTTTATCCTTAATCTCCAAATCAATCTCCTGAAGCAATAATATCCACCTAAGAAGACGTGCATTCACGTTTTTCTTTTCCATGAGATACCTAATGGTTGAACGATATGTGTAAACTATCACTTTTGATCACAAAATATACGATCTGAATTTCTCAAAATCCCATACTAAGGTGAGCATTTCCTTTTCGGTCACTGTGTAGTTTTGCTGAGCAGGGTCTAAAACTTTTCTCATGCAGTGAATGGTGAATGAAATCTGATCTTGCCTTTACCACAATATGTCTCCTATAGCAAAATCCGATGCATTAGTCATGATCTCAAAGGGAAGAGACTAATCAGGAGCCTATAGAATAGGTGACTCACAAATCTTTCTCTTTAATAGCTAACTCCGTGTATTTCCCTAAGAGCTCAGTTGGTGGTCAGTTAATCTTAGAAAAATACTGAATAAATCTTCTATAAAATTCAACATGCCCTAAAAATGATCTCAGTGTCTTGATGTTGGTTTGTGTATCAAGTTTCTTTATCACATCCACTTTGGTAGGCTCAACCTCCCATTCCTTTTTTGGAGATGACATGCCCCAACACAACACCTTCCTTAACCATAAAATGACTCTTTTCCGAGGAGAATACCAAATTGACCTACCTACTTCTTTGAAGAACTCTATCCAAGTGCGCTAAATATGAATCAGATGAATTACCATGGACCAATAAATCATCCATGAAGACCTCCAGTAAATCCCCTACTCTTTCGGAAAATACGTTAATCATGCACCGCTGAAAAGTACCTGGGGAATTGCATAGCCCAAATGGCATCCACCTAAATGTGTATGCATCAAAAGGACAAGTGAAAGTGATCTTTTCCTAATCTTCAGGGGCGATGGATACTTGATTGTAGCAAAAATACCCATCAAGAAAATAGAAGAACTCCTTCTCTGCTAATATATTCAAAATCTAATCAATAAAATTTAGGGGAAAGTGATATTTCTTGGTAGTGACATTCAGACATCTGTAATCGACACTGACATGCCACGACATGGGTACTCATGTCACGATCTCTTCTCCCTCCTCATTGATGACCATCTGAATTCCCAACTTCTTCAGGACAACATGAAGTGGGGCCACCCACTTGGAGTTAGAGATTGGGTATATGAATCCTACTCCACACTACTTCTCAATCTCTTTCTCAACTACTTCTTTAAGATTTTGGATTATATCTCCTATGGAATTCATTTGAAGGCCTATCATTTTCCTTAATGTGGTTTGATTGCCTTGCGGTTATTCTCAAGGACTTCTAATAACCAAGACTCCTAAATCAACTTAGAACTAATGATGACGGGAAATATATTCTTAGGTCCCACAAGAAAGGAATACTTAAGTGTAGGAGATAGTGACTTCATCTCTGATAATGAAGTATCATCAATCAAATCTTGCTGAACTATCACCGAATCTGGTTCTGAGCTGAATGAAGGTGGTGCTAGCTCTATAGTGCTGACTGCCAACTATACTGAACAAGGAGTCAGATCACCAAAGAAATGTGGTAATTCAGCTAAAGCTACATCCGACTCTAAATCTAATTGCTTTGACTGTTCCATAGAGAACGGAATTGAGAGATCTGCAGTGATCTCTGAGTCATCAAAGGAATAAATAGATGATTTGTCTCTCAAGAAATCTGGCAACTCCTCTCAAACTACATCATGTACACTGTCCTCTCCATATGAGAGGGTCTTGCTCAATTCTATCTGTTTATGTTTCCATACCCCAACTGTGCTGACAAATATGCAATCTGCTTCAGACGATGAAGAGAAATCAGTACTTGAATCTGAGTCAGGTCGTTGCCATTTCATTTTCTTCATCTTGAGTTTAACTTCTCCACTTAGTCAGGTCATTGCCATTTCATTTTCTTCATCTTGAGTTTAACTTCTCCACTTAGTCAGGTCATTGCCATTTCATTTTCTTCATCTTGAGTTTAACTTCTCCGCATGGAGAACGAAACTTCAACCCTGTCTGATAGTCAAATGAAGCTCCAGCGGTCCTAGGGAAAGACCACCTAAGGATGATCTATGATTCTCTCCAATGATTAGGGATATCCATCACAAGGATAGTGAAGTCCACATTGTAATCTTGTCCCTTAATCGAGATGATAATTTCCTTGACCTCTCCCTTTGCCTTTTTCATAGATTTATCTACTAACTGGAGTAATGCTTTAGATTTTCTGTGTGGACCTAACTCGAGCTTCTCATATAAGGCAAAAGGAATGAAGTTGATTGAGGAACCGTTATCTAGGAGAGTGCTAACACTATGTCATCAATAAGACTCACCACATAATGCATGCCTGAATCTCTCTTCTTTCTTGGTAGTTGTAGGTTCTTGATACAATAAGTAGTGGCAACCAACAACATGTGTGTCTTGACATAACAATTCGGCCTTATCTTGCTAACCTTGCTCAGTGTACAAAAGATTTTTAAGTACTTTTAGAAAGTAGGATTACTAACCACATATTCGTCGAATGGCGCTTTCACCATATTATTGTCCTTAGAAAACTGCGCCATTTTCAGGATAATCTTTCTGAATCTTTTTGATATTACACTTTCCTACAGTTGAAGCACGAGGGAAAGGGATTGAACAAGAAGATGAATGAGAAGAATCTGAATCGTAAATAAAAACTTTTTTTTATTCTTGGAAATAGAGTTCTTCACAATTGAATGTTTTACAAAAAAAATTGGAATTAGAAATACAATTATCTGCAACACGTTGGGGAATGTCTGATGAAGGTACATTCTCCTCAACCTAAGGCCAAGGTCTTCCGTAGACTTTGAATCTTCTCCGTGCTGTAGTGATGCTCTCATACTTCTCCTCTTTCTTCTTGCAAGTGTCTTCGCTTCATTATGAAGATTCTGTTGGTGATGCCCGACCTCATCATTCTATGAAGACTCCTCAGAGTGAGCTTCAGAATTCCTCTCTGCATCCCTTGCTCAATCAGGCACGACCACAGTCCTTCTATTCCTAAGTGACATGTGATTAATACAATAAAAAATAAGGATCTCATGCTAAGATTTGTGAGAATCTGAGTAGTATACCTGATCATATATATTTTGTTGCTGACTCTTCTACTTTTGAGTATACCTACTTTATGATATTGAAATTCTTAAAAGATTTCATCTCTTACAATATGATTCTAAGAGGATGACATTTCATGAGAATTGAGATAAGAAAGAAGTAAAAGGACTCATTAACTTCTGATAAGATAATGATACCCCTGAAATCAGAAACTAAAAGGACAATTAAAGATGAAACGCTCATACTTAATTCATATGAAGTTTGACAATGATCTCACTTCATATGGTGAATCTTCTAAAGACCATGGCATGGAAAGATGGATGTTATCAATAAATTCTAAATTAGAATTCATACACAAGTGTTGTATATGGACCCTCGAGGATCAACTTATAAGGGTAAAACATATTAGGTGTAAGTGGATTTTCAATAGAAAGAGGGAACCTGATGAGAAGGTAGAGGCCTTTAAAGCACGGCTCATAGCCAAAATCTACTCATGGAGAGAAGACATCACTTGCGATGAGACTTGCTCATAAATGACCATGCATAAACCCATTAGAATATTGCTAACTATAGCTACACAACTTGACTATGACATCTACAAGATGGAAGTCAAGATTGCATTATTCAATGAATACCTCGGTGAGGATATTCGTATGAAGTAGCCCCAAGGCTTCAGGATTGAGGAAAGCAAGGTATGCAAGCTAAAGAACTCCATCTATAGACTCAGATAAGCTTCTTGTAGTTGGAACACCAGATAAGATTAAATTATATTTTTTATGATTTCAGATAGAATCTTTATGAACCATGTGAAGCCTAGTGGAAGTGCATTTGTATTCAGCGTGCTAAATGTAGATAATATCCTAATCATTTGATTGATATAAGGACGATGGTATGTATTTTATAATCTGGTTGTCCCATACCTTGAGATGAAAGATCTTAAGGACACCTCTTAGATCATAGTTTAGAAAATGTTCATAAGTAAAGAAAAGAGGGCAATGGGACCATCACATTAGCGGTACACCTTGACAATATTCCATTTTTTGGAAAAACTCCAAGGAAGGTTTCTTTTCCTTAAGATATGGTACTGATCTATTGTTGAACATGGAAATCCAGGGTTTTAATTATTGAGTTTTGCAGTGACCTTGCGACTCTAAAAATCTCTCAAAAAAACTTGTTTTTTGTACACAGTTCAATTCAACAAACAAGAAAAAGAATATAGCACAAGAACAATAAGTGCAATTTATTTAATTGTATTGTGTACATGATCAAAATCAGGGAGGCTACAAAAATCACGAGGGTTATTAAATCAATGAAATAAAGAGGAATTTTTATGAACATGAAGCTTGTTTTTTGTTTTTTTTTATTTTTTTGAATTTTTGTATTTTTTGTAGTTTTAATTTTATAATTTTTTATTTGCTCTTTAATTTTGCAAATGATTTTCTTTTTACTTTCAATAAAAAAGAAAATAGGAATGATGAAAAAATAAATAATAAAAAGAGAAGGAATGCAAATGTAAGGATTTTTACAAAGTGGTAAAACTACAAAGAAAATTAAAATAAAATTTATTTTGGATTTTTGACTATTTTTAATGGTTTTAAGATTTTCCAAAATTTTTAGAAATTTTTAAAGCTTATAAATAAATCAAAAAATATAAAATAAAATAATAGAATTAAATGCGGATGTTTTTGGAAATTTTTAATAGCAAATAAAATAAAAAGTAAATGAAATATACACAAAATGAAAGATGAATTTTTATATTTTCCAGAAAAGTATTTTATATTTTTTTTGGAATTTTCTATGAATTTTATATATTTTTTAGTGTTTTATGATTTTTTTTGTTTTTATGAGGATTATTTTTAGGAAAATGGCATAGAAATTAAAAAATAAAAATATTTTTTAGATTTTTTTCAAAAAAGTTTTGCTATTTTTTTATTTTTAAATGTAAGTAGGGAATTTTTATTGAGTTTTTGAATTAGTAAAAGGATAAAAATAATAAAAATACAAAATAAAATTATGGATGAACGATATGCTTAATGGAAGCCTAACATTATTTTGTAGATTTTTTAAAGTATTTTGCTAATTGTTATTTTATTTTTAACATTCAAATTAATATGCAGACTCACATATGTACGGATGTAATTATTTAATGTTTTTATACTAAATATTAACAAATAAATAAAGGTGAGGGCTAAGTATGCAATTTGTCCAAAAATACTCGTGCAATCGCACATGAGCATGCTGAAATGGACCAAAGTGTAAATATTTTATTTGTACGGTCTAATTAATAACATAAACATGTAGACTTTTTATTGCAAATAATGCAAGAAACACGTGCGAGGCACATGCGTTGTTCAAACAGGAGAAATATGCAAATAAAATAAACTTCGGAGAACAAATTCAAATGCTCAATGAAGGACAAACAAACACATGTCCAATATGAACTTGTTTGCAAAATAAGATAAAAGTAGGGGTTGGAGAGCAAATATACTCTTTAAATACGTGGCAAATCAAATGACTGATGTGGATCTAGGAACTAATAGAACGATTGAGATTGAATCTGTGCATGAAGGGTTTCGATCTGATCTGGAATTTAATCTCACAGCTTAGTTTTGAGGCAGATCGGGCGGTGAAGATCTAATCTAGAAGTGGCGTTCTTGATCTGTATGGAAGAACTAGGAAGTGTCTGAGCTTCTAACTTGATTGCATCTCTCTCATCTTGTATCTACTCCACCTCAAATCAATCTCAATTGACAGCTCCTGCAACAGCGCACCTGCTGTGCTCTACGGATCGTCGACAAATCATCATATCTTCAATATGGACGGCAATGAACTGGACTGCTCCAGGTGTCTCCTCCAAGCATTGGATCAGGTGCTACCTTCAGATCTGTGGCTCCCATTACCTGCAAATGAACGCTTTTTCGAGGGCAAAGCTACAACGATCTTATTGATGAAAAAAGGTAAGAAATTGTGAAACGGATGAAATCTCAATAGAGGGTGATCGGACAAGGAGTAATCCTCATATCCGTGTTGATCTGAGGGGGATCAGATGGTGGAAGAGATGAAGAAGGGCCAGGAGAGTGTTACGACCGAGTCGAAAGTTCATGAAGTTGATCAGAACACATCCTATCTTGCAAATCAGATTGAAGATAATGGCTGGATTTGGCTAAATAGAGGAAATAAAACACAAAATCATGGAAAAGAAATCAAAGGAATGAACCTACAGGTACATAGGGAGTTAAAAATCATTGAGATCAGCCTCGATCTGTAGTTACGGTGGAGTGGCGAAACGCACATTGGAGTGCTCGAGCGATGTGGCTAGATCATGTCCTTCACTCAATTTCTCTCACTCCCGTTCGAATGAAAATCAACCCTGGTCACTAGTGGGCTCTTCGAACTTAAGCTCGGGGGAAAAATAGGGGAAAATCGGATCAAACAATTATCTGAGGCGGAGTGTGTATATTTATACAGGTGGAATCAACATGATTTGAAATTTGAACAGCGAGCGAATCGAGGCGAATTCATCGGAGATGAGGGTCTCGCGAGGGAGTCAATTGATCAAGGCAAATAATCAGTGAAGGAATTGGGGTGATTGAGTTAACAACACACACTGAAAAATTGGGAGAAGAATGGGGGGTGAACGAGTTAGCGGGAATCAAGCAGGGATCAAGTAGTTGACCCGGTCAACAGACCCGAGCCTATAAATAGGAAAGCACGGAGGAAAGCGCCAAAATAGGATAGACGACAAAAAAGAAAAAGATAAATAAATGAAGTAAAAATCGAAATCGAGTTTAAATAACTAAATATTGTAAATAAAAATGTTAAGGATAAAAAAAACAATTAAGGTTGTTTTTAAATAATTACATATTGTATTTACAACGGTTAAAATAAATAAAATGTATTATTTATAAGTATGTATACCTATATATAATGTTTTGATTTTTAATTAATTAATTATACAAATCTAAACATAATTTAATATTTTATAAATTTGCAATATTTTACAAGGGTTTTAATGAATTTTTCATTTGATTTTAGGTATTAATTTGTTAGGTTAAATAAATAGGTATATGCATAGTATATACATAGTGATACCTCCATAATATATACATGATTTTATTTTTTGTCGATTTTTTATTTTTGTAATTTTTATTTGCATTTTATATAAGTAAAATACAATATTTTTAATTAATTAAAAAACAATATTTATAAATATGTGCAAGAAAATAAATAACTAAATAATATACATAGTACAACTATGCATATTATACAATAGTACCTCAATAAATCACATTTCACACTTTAACTCTGATTTTTATGAAATCGAATAATTTTAAAGATTACTTAATTTGGAGTACAATGAAAGTGAGTTCGATGAATTTGGAGTTTTGGTGGAGAAGATAATGATCTTACAAGATGAAGCTTGCTGCTTTTTGAGAGTGTTGTAATTCACACAATATACACAGATTTTTATTGCAATTATTGCAATTATTTTTATTATTTACACAAGATTTCTATGCACAATTTTTAAGAAGAAGTAAATTTATATAAAAAGAATTTAGTGATGAACAAATTAAAGAAAGAATGCATATTATAAACAATATTGTACAGATGATGAATATATACACATTATACATAATTTTATGGAATTTTTGCAGTTGGGACTTATTTGCCCCTACTTTATTCCTTGTCTATCAGGTCAAGTCTTGACCTTCTCCCAGGGTCAAATTCAATATGTATCTATTACATATATGCATTCTTTATTTTCTTTATTTTTCCTATATTTTATTTATTTATTTATTTTTGGTTAAAATTGTGATAAAAATATAATATCACACAAGAAATAGGGTTAGTAAAAAATGGTTTTATTGGTATTTATAGGTCTTTTATAAGGGATTTTAAGTTGAAATAAATGAATAAAGATGATGAAATGTAGATTCATCTTCCACATATGCTTTACCTTTGCTAGTCCCTTAGCAAAAACTTATTTAAAGAATAAGTGACTAAAAAATAGAATAAAGAAAAAATAAATACCTTAGACCAATATTGAGTATTAAACTTATCTTCATAAAATCAAAGTATGGATCTCGGTCATACCTTTGGATTATTAGTTTGGACAATACCTTAGTGGGAAATAACTTGACATTCAAAAACCTCTAGAAACTACACAACTCCGCTCAAGTCTCCTCAATAGCCAGGTTAGAATAAATCAACTCATACACAAACCCTTGTGACTATGAATTTCTCTTGTACAATGTAAGTGGTATGTAGCTCTTCTCATCTGAAGCAGGAAAAGTCTATCTTATCCAACATGGCGACCCTAATTCCACAATCCAGTAACTCTTTCCTCGAGAACCAGGATATTCCCCCTTATAATGTCAAGTGCAACAAGCTCAAGAAGAGGAGGTGGAAAGAAGAATGGATGGTAGTCGGTGTAGCTACCTATCCTTGGATGCATGACCAGTGTATACAAGTCATCCAATTGCATGCTCATAAATATCTAACTTGGAAGCTCAAGCTTGCTTATTTGACTATACAAATGTACATACTCCAACAGGTATTTTATTTTCAAAAAGGCCTGTCCATATTTTTAGAGTTTTTTTTTTATTTTTGCACATTTTTCTTGAATATATACATGGTTGCAACATGTACATAAGGAGTTTTTCCTTTTGAGCCAGCAGAATATCCCTCTTTCGAAGCTTTATTGCAACCCACAACACTCTATCTTTAGACCCCATTGCTACTGGACAAGGTTGGCGTACAATGGACAGAAATGTCTGACTTCTGAAGATTCCATTGGTTTGTTCTCATGGCGGCAAATCCAACCCTCTAAAACTTCAACTGAGGTGACCAAAGTGTAATTGCATGTGTGCAAGATAGGCCATTATCAAGAAGAATCATGTGTGTGGTCCGAGGTACTCTACTTAGGCAGTCAAGTTGACACTAAACTAAGTCTTCTGGTTCCCAAAGAATTAAGTCTACAGACTTGAAAAATATCAATTACATTTCCTATAAGGTTCCTATGAATTTAAGTGGATTAAGGTCCAACTAAGATCCATTCTTTGACTCTATTCTAGACTAGTTTAAGTGTCAATACCGTTCTAAAAAATGCACATGCAAATGCAAGAAATATATACAAAACATATTTTCTTTGAAAGAAAAAAGAAAATAAAAGAACTATCTTTTTGAAAAAAATATCGAAAGAATTTTTGCAAATTTTTATGGTTTTTAAGATTTTTTCTAAGAGAAGGAAAAGGGTTAGTAAATTTAATGTATTTACAAGAAATATATACAATTATACAACCAATGAGCATACAAATTTTTTACAAAATTTTACAAGAGGATTTTATGTACAAGTTTTATAAAAGAATTTTATATATAACAAAGAATTTTATTTACAGGAGGATAAGTGATTAAGGTTTTTATACACGTGGATTTTACGAATATATACACATCCCATAAGTTATATCCCATGTGAAAAAATAATTTTATAAAAAAATTATCTTTTCAAAGAATTTTACAAAAGATTTTTCAAATATTTTCCAAAACATTTTGCAAAGGTTTTTAAGAATGTTTTACAAATTTTTTGCAAACTATTTTCCAAACATTTTTAAAATCATTTTACAAACAATTTTACGAATTGGTTTTTGAAATATTTTGCTTTCAAAAGTTTTCATACATTTTATATCATATACCTAGTTTTGATACAAAAAATAACTGACAAACATTTTACAAATAAAAAAATTTTACAAACACTTTTGCAAAGATTTCTACAAAAATAATTTTACAAACATTTTTACAAACATTTTTACAAATATTTTACAAACATTTTCACAAAAGTTTTTGCAAAATATTTTTACAAACATTTTTTGCAAACATTTTTTCCAAAATATTTTTGCAAATCATTTTTCCAAACATTTGTTTTCTAATAAATAGCCATTCTAATAAAAGTAGGAAAAGTAGGAGTTATGACTAAATTATATATACAATGTATACAACACTTCATATACTTAGCTCGAACTATGTTCTCATAGTGACCAAAGATCTATGAAGGAAGACATAACTCATGCTAAGTATCGAAAACTGAAAAGAATCCTATAGAACAACAACTCAAAGAATAGTAGTCGATGATCCCCACCTATACTTAGGATCAAATAATCCTAAGTATAGAAGAATGTGCAAATGGGGAAGATCGAGGAAAAGAATGAAAAAAACTCAAAGACTCGACTCATCCTCCCCTATGCTTAGGGTAAATGATCACTAAGTATAGAAACAAATATAAACAAGTTGAAGGACAATCCAGAGAACATAATAAATAAAAGAAAATAAAAACACAAAAGATATGGAATGAACAACATCACTCCCACTATACTTAGGGTAAATGATCCCTAAGTATAAGAAACAACAAGAATGATGAAACAGAATGAAAATGGAAAAACTCAAATCATTCACCTCCCCTATACTTAGGATAGGGTACATCCTATGTATAACACACACACACACAGAAAAGATGTGAACGATAAAAATAGAAGAAGAAAGAATAAAATTAAAGGTATATACAAGAGAAAATCAGCTCATGTATCAGATGCGGAAGAAGTAATAAAGTCACCATCAGATACCACAGATATGGAATCAACCACAGACAGGATTGTATTATGATCTAGATATGGCTTCAGCAACTGTCCGTTTACAACAAATGGGTATGCATCAGATGACAACCTAGATATGACAATACTACCATTGTCATGCACAACTCTCACAATGAACGATCTTGACCGTTTGTTTTTTTACTTGTTGGGAAACAATTTCAATTTAGCATCAAACAACCAAACTTTCTAATTAGGGGAGAAAGTCTTCCTTGTAATATGCCTATCATGCCAACGCTTGACTTCCTCCTTATACATGAATGAGTTGCCGTATGCAAAATCTCTAAATTCCAGCAATCTGTTCAGATCCATCTTCCTACTCCATCCTGCCATCTCATAATCCAAATTGCATACATGGAGTGCCCATAATGATTTGTGAATTAATTCAAGTAGCATGTGGCAAGACTTTCCATACACTAATCTATAGGGAGACATACCCAAAGGAGACTTGTACACCGTCTGATAAGCCCATAGAACTGAATCAAGCATCTGGGACATGTTCTTCCTATTTGGACGTACAAGTATTTCCAATCTCATCTTTATCTCCCTATTTGAAATCTCATCCAAGCCATTAGTCTGTGGTTGGTAAGGAGACGCTAGTCTATGCTCAATGGCATACTCCTTCACAAGCTTCTTGACTTGTTAATTAATGAAATGTCTTCCCCCATCTGAAATGAGTATCTTGGAAATCCCGAACTACATAATAACTACCATATGACTATTAGCAGCTCGAGTGGGGATAACCACCACCCAACGACTAACAAAATCCACGACAAGCAGGATGTACTGATATCCTTGACTGATAGGAAATGAGCCCATGAAGTCTATGCCCCAAGCATCAAAGACATCTGAAATTTGGATGTATCTTAGGAGCATAGTATCTTTGGAACCATCGGTTCCTCTCATCTTTCGTATCTCAGCACAACCTCGAACACACTTCGTAGCATCCTTAAATAAAGTTGGCCACGATAGGAAATTTTATAAGATCTTTATTGCTGTGGACTTTCCTGAATGACGCTAACCATACTCTAATTTATGACAATGCTCAAGTATGCTGGTGTATTCCTCATGAGGAATGCACCTTCTCCAGATACAATCCCACGCTCATGAAATAGGTACGGATCCTCCCACTAGCAAAAATGTATCTTTGACCAGGAATTTGTATACGTTGTGCTTCGACCATTCCTGTGGAACTTTCTTTGTGTTAAGATAGTTCACAATTTCAACATACATGGGAATGAGTCGACAGCCAACACGGTCTCATCTGAAAAGGTCTCTGATATATGAAGTACACTCTGCTCAGAAGTCTCTCCATTTTCATTCGGGAAAGGTGATCTGCCACAACATTACTCCAGGTTTATCTCGATTCTCTAAATTAAACTCCTAGAGATTAAGGATCCATATGATAAGGCGTGGTTTGAGTATCCTTCATTGCCTATAGACATCGTATAGCAATGTGATCTGTGTATACAATTACAAGTGAACCTAGAAGGAAGGATCTGAAGTTCTCGAATGCAAACACCACTACTAACATCTCCTTCTCTGTGACCATGTAACTAAACTATGCCTCATCTAGAGTCTTGCTAGCATAGTGTATAGCAAATTGTACCCCATCCCTTTTCTGCCCCTAACATATATCTAACTGCAAAATCTGATGTGTCTGTCATGATCTCAAAGGGGGGAGGCGATTCAGGTGTCTGTAGGATATGAGCACTAGTAACTATGTCTTTCATCTGATTGAATGCAAGAAGGACTTTGTCATCAATAGCTAACCCACTCTCGTTACACAGAAGCTTAGTTAAAGGTCTGGCGATGTAGCTGAATTCCTTAATGAATCATCTATAAAATCTAACATGTCACAGAAATGACCTCAACTACTTCAAATTCTGCGATGGCTCTAGATTGGAGATCACATCAATCTTAGCTGGGTCAACCTCCATACCATGTTTGGAGATAACATGCCCCAATACAATCCCACTAGTCACCATAAAGTGACTCTTATCCCATTAGAGCACTAGGTTTACCTCGAGCAATGTTAAAGCACTCTGTCAAAATGAGAAAGATTTGTATCCAAGCTATCCTCGTAGACTGAGAAATTGTCCATGAAGACCTATAAAAAACTACCTACCATGTAAGCAAAAACGACCAACATACACCTTTGGAATTTAGTAGGGGAGTCTCACAATTCAAATGACATCTGTCTAATGGTGTAGGTGCCAAACAAACAAGTAAAAGTAGTTTTGTCCTGATCCTCAGGAGTGATAGCCACCTAGTTATACCTCGAGTACCCATCCAAGAAACAATAGAACTCTTTCCCCACCAACCTCTCAATAATCTGATCAATAAGGGCAATGAAAAGTTATATTTCTTTGTAGTTGAATTCAGGCACCAGTAATCTACACAAACATACCATGAAGTAGGTACACGGGTCAGAATCACCTCACCATGATCATTCTTTATGATAGTAATCCTGGATTTCTTCGGGACCACATTAAAAGGATGACCCACTTAAAAATTGAGATGGGATAAATAAATCTAGCATCACACCATTTCCTGAACTCTTTCATGACAACATCTCAGCGATTTGGATTAAGACGATGCTAACACTCACGAGAGGATTTGTTGTCACCCTCTAAGTAGATATGATGCAAGCACAAAGCTAGTGGAATCCCACGGAGATCTGAAATATTCCATACAATGGCCTTACGATTTCTCTCAAGAACCTCTAACACATGAGATTCTTGTTTGTCGATCAACTATGAACTGAAGATGACCGAAAACATTTGGGGGGGACCCTCAAGGAAGCATTACTTCAACGTTGAGGGTAAAGCCTTAAGCTCAGGGGGGTCTGAATGGGTTCTACAACAACCTTTTCAATTGCACTAGTAAATGGTATATGGTATGTACTCCGTGAACTATCCACCATGGCTACTGTTGGCTCTACAAAAAGTATACCAGATAGATCTGCAATGAATGCTCTCTACTCATAAAGGAATGGTTCATCAGAATGTTCAGAATCATCAACAAATATGTCAAAAATCTCAGAAGGAAGTATCTCATTAGTAATATCATCAAAGGAATGTGTCTCATGAATCTCAGAATGTACCTTCAATATCTTAGACTGATCCTCAGAAAAAAACTCAAAGTGTCCGTCAGCGAACAACTCAGTAGGATCAACAAGGGAATTCATGTAGACTATGCTTTCCAGGTAATCCTTCTTAGAAAGGAACTCCTGGGTGTCCATGAAATCTATGAATAGATCTGTCTCTCCAAACTCGGGATGAAAATCACAATCCTTAAGATCTGATTTAATTGGATCTCTCTCATCTCCTGTTTCTAGTGGCGGTGATGGTCTTGGGTCGGGGATCGTCTCAATTTTCACCTTGTCACTATGGGAGTGAAAGATGATCTCTCCAGTACCATAATCAACTACCGCTTCGGTGGTTCGAAGGAACGACCTTCCTAGTATGATCGGGTTATGGTGTAACGTGCAGATGTATGCAAATCCATAACAACAAAGTCAACTGGGAATCTCATTCCTTGCATCATTATAATAACGTCCCCTAAAATGCCTCTCAGCCTCTTGATCTATCTATCAGCAAAGTAAAGGATCATCCTGGTGGATCTAAGAAGCCCCAACCCAAACTCCGTGAGCAGTGAGGATGACATGAGATTAATGGAGGATCCACTATTGTGAAGAGTATGATCGAATTCTTGATCAAATATGTTGCAATGAATTTGAGGTGCTCCCTTTTTTTTGTTTTTTGTTGGAGGTTTCTAATGACATGAACTGTATCCATTGTTATCTTTTTTTGTTTGTTTTGCTTGGGTTAATGCTTTTGTATACATACTTATTTCATTCCCTTTTTTACTGCAGGAATGTACTCCATGGCCTTAAGGAGTGGTATCTATAAAAAGATGTTCTGCAGTATCTCTACCACTCCAGGATCAGATAGGGATGTTTTTAATTTCTGAATTTTTTTTGGTTCATTCAAAGCTAAAGGAAATGACACAGAATCAGAAGAAACATTCAACTGCTCATTTCACTTATTCAAAATATCATCATCATATACATTTGGACAACCATAATCAGTCTATATAATGTTATCCAAAATAGTGGTAGAAAAAATAAACTAAAAAATAAGATGGCTTGCTGCTGCTGGTGTGATGGGTGTGTGCTCCTTCTCTGCTAACTGTGAATAGCATCTATGTTTATTGTCTTTTTGGTATTTTCTGGAAGAAGGTGAACATGGTGATAATGATGAAGACGAAGATGGTGAAACTCCACACTCGGGCTCTGCAACATTGGATCTCTGTACTTTTGGTGAAGAAGATGATGATGTCAAAGGTGAGGCTCTCTTAGTGGCTCGATCTCCCAACCCCAACGATTGTAAAGGCAGTTGCAATCTCCTATTAATCCTGAGATGAATAACGTTTGATGAACATGTAAAATCAAGGGCCATACCAGTCTCTGGTGTGGATGGATCAAGGTTTTCTGCTCCTTACGTATGTGGGATTGACTTCGACCTCTGCTGGAATGAATATCTTCATGGTAGTCAGGTTGTCGATCCTTTGAATCAGATAATTCATGTTCTTCATAAGCAGTGTAAGCTTACCAAGTGCGGGATTCACCGAAGGTGACTCTGGATGCTCAATGATAGGGTATCATAGATACTAGTAGTGAGGATGTTGTCGATATCAAGAATACTTGGCTGGTAATGAGGAGGGGAGAGATGTGAAAACTGCCCCAGTTATGGAATTTTGGTGGAGACTGAAAGTGGGGTTGGAATTGCTAGTGTTGGGGCTATGGTCTTCCCCCTGAAAGTGGTGGATTGGTCTATGACACTACTGATGACCCAACTTACCTTGTCCTGAAGGATGGAGCTAGCTGCACCCTGTATCGAACCAAATACCATTCACATCCTGAATGAGAGGTAGAGGTGGGGACTTCTTCTTAGGAATGTATGAAATCTTCTTCTAGTATGGTACAATCTGGCGAGACTACTATTGGACCTGGTCAGGAGTCTACATGTAGTAAACGTGCAGAATGGTAGACGGTCCTCTGGTACTCTACTGAGTTGAAGTGTAAGTAGTATGCTCTCGAGTAGAGGTATTGTTTGTTGTACTCACACTCTGACATGCACTTATCGTACTCACAAGAAGCTCCAGATGCTTTATGATCTCATCAAGCTTATCTACTTATCTAGGTTCTTTGTCCTTTATTCGATCACTTGGAACTTCTCAAGCTCCTTCGATCATTTCTCAATGATATCAATTTTGGATAGGCGATTACCTATGATGGTTAAATCTGCACTGTCCACCCTATCTACATGATGCAATGTCGTCATGTTGATAGCCTTGTGGGGTACTACAGGAGAGGTAATGGGATGCTTTTGAAAAGCACGTGAATAAGAAAGAGCTGCCTAGCTCTCCACCATTTCCTCAAAAAATGATAAAGATCATCCTCATCCTTGTTGAAATGTGACCCCACACAAGCGGCATGTACCAACTTCTGGTTCTAAATTCTCAAACGCCCAAAGAAGTTTTGCACAAGGCTCGTCTTCGGAATGTCATGATGGGGGCACTCCTCCGTCAGGTAATTAAATCTTTCCCATGCCTCATGAATAGGCTCATGAGACATTTGGGAGAAGTTGACAATCAATGATCACATTTGGTTGAGACATCCGAGTGGGTAGTACTAGTTCATGAAAGCGGGCCTCAACTCTTCCCAAGTTGTGACAACCCTTCACAAGTAGTTAATCCAATATAGTTCTGTGTCTATGACACTGAACATGAAAACTATTATCTTGACTACTTCAAATGGAATATTCAGGGAATATATAGTTCCTTAATTGTGATTAAACTGTTGGAGATGTACATATGTCTCTTCATTTATGTGTTCATGGAATATTGTGAGAAGTAGTAAAATGGTGGGGCTTAAGATAAAAATGCCCATGAATCACATGGATACAAATCAACGTGTTGGTCTGTCCTGACCCTGGATTGTTGGCATCCTTCAATGCAAGCTTAGTCACTGGATCAATAAATGGATCATCTCCTCCCTCATTCCCACCTCCTCCAGGGTTTCTATCCTCCTCTTTACTTTTTTATCTATCATTCATCATCGATGATCATATCCAGCTTAGAAGTCAGCATGTTCAGTCAACTGTGCCTGAATGGCCTGTATGGAGGCTAACATTGTGCTATTGATCTCTCTTTGCTCGGCCATGGAAACTTTGCCATTCGGCGGAATCAAGTGCACTGTCTCAATTTCTAAAAATGTACATGGCACTAGATTAGTCCTTAAGAATGATGGAGTCTCAAATGATAGTTCAAGATTAGAGTCTCAATCTTGAACAATGGATTTATTGATGAGGTTAATGGCGAAGTGGAGAAAGGGGAATACTCAGGAGGTGAGTCTTCCTAAATAGCAGATGATCAGTTCGAAGTGTGAAATGAGTTCGTAAAGTCCAAACTAGAAATGCTCCAATCCTACATCTTCGATATCAAGAGGAAATATGCTAGAACACGATGGTCAATGCAAGAAGAAATTGAGAAAAAGGGGCAAAGGGTGTGAAAGGATCTTTACACTATCAAACAAATACAATAGAAACCCCTGATTCCCCAACTGGACACAAGTAGAGACTGTAATAGTTTAGTCTTTTATATTTTCAATTTTAAGTTTAGAAAATCTACAAGAAGTTGCTTACTATCAAACATACAAGGTAAGTCGTCATTATCGCCCACCGTACATCCTCAAACCTCCCCAAATAGTGGTACCATCTTCCCGGGATGTCGTGTTCAATATTAGGCCCACAGGGAGATAGGAGGCTAGTGCACCAAAATGATTTTGTATGGTCAGAGGCAAGTGCTTACAGTTGCAATCATATATCAAAAATTGATGTAAAGGTACTTAAGGCACCAGTCAAGGGATTTGCGCTCTATCCTTATGGCTGCGTCCTCACCCACTCTATATGGAGGTAAACACATGTAAACAATGAGGGGCTTACTCTCCCCAAAATAATTATGATTTGTCCTTACGTTTAGTTTTAAGGTCAAGTTTTCTTTATCAGTCCTGATTTTATACAATTGTCACTTTTCTTGGATTTTTTTCAAATAAATCATCTACTCAATTTTTCAATTTCCTTTTGATTTTATGTGAGTAAAAATGAGGAAGGAATTTAGAAAAGCTAATGCGTGAGTAAATCAATGATGCATGCACGATATAGAGGATGCATAACTTATCATCATCACTCTAAATGCAGAGTAATCCACGTAGAAAAAAAAGACAGAAAATAAACTAACGTAAATGATGTACGAGAACTATCCTAACAGTAACTTATAATAACGTTCAAGAACAAGTTAATTTGACTAAGTCCTAGCTATGATCTACTCTATTGATACATAAATTCTTGTTTAGGGGCTTTGAATCAAATCAATTACCTGACTCAGGAAAGATGATAAAACCTACTTTTAAGGGCTCAAGCATACAAAACTACGAGAAAACAAAGAAAAAGAAAGTCGACGAAAACAAAACCGGTGAGGTCCCCAAGTGCACCATCACTTGGCTAAACAAACCTCGTACACACAAGGTTTTTAGTGGCCTTTTAGAAAATATAAAAGAGGCAAGTGCCAAATAATTATAAAATTCTAAGAAAATAATAATGAAATAAAATGCTAAATAAAAAAAAGCATGTGAAAAAAATGCTCCAAAAAGTCATGCTTCTTTAAAATCTTATGCTACTCCTCCAACGCTCTCTTGCAACTTGATGAAGAAACAAGTCGCCTCTACTTCGCTCAGTTGTGCCGACATTCATACGAAAGCCCCCCTTGCTCGTCGGGACCTCAAAAGTAAGAGGAAGCACAAGATATTGTAAGGAATAAATTTATGAAAATATGAGCAAAAATAATATAAAATAAATATAGAGATTATAAACAAGCAAAAAAAGAGGTGGATATGAGGCAAAATGAGAAGAGTAAGTAAAAATGATCTCAAATGAATTCCTAAGTCCAATCTTGGGGAGCATTCGTTGTCTGGCAAATCGAATACTGCAAATGTTGTTAAGCTCTTTCACGAAAAACAATATTCAATATGAGCGCTCACTCCTCAACATATGCAAATACACGATATTTATATACCAAAAAATATAGAAAAAAATAATTGAATGAAATAAATGACAAAAAATTCTGATAATGAATATGTGACAACAATAAAAATAATGAAATAAATGTTAGAAAAATATAGAGAGAAATTGAGAGAGAAAACAAGTATATACAACAAAGAATAACAAGTCAAGAGAAAAACCTAACTACCCTCATCGTGCCTCACAGACAATGGCGCATTTGTTCAACATGGAAATCCAAGGTTTTAATAATTGTGAGTTATTTGTAGTATCGTTGCAACCCTAAAAATCCCGTAAAAAATATTTGCATTTTGTACATGGCTCAAGTCAACAAACAAGAAAAGAATGTAGCACAAGAACTATGAGTGATATTTATTTACTTTTATAATGTAAATGATCGAACTCAGGGACTGAGGGTTATTAAATCAATGAAAAATCAATGAAATAAAGAAGACTTTCTATGAACACTATACTCAGTTTTTGTAATTTTTAATTTTTTTGAATTTTGGATGTTTTGGAGTTATAATTTTATAATTTTTTTATTTGGTTTTTAATTGCGAAAATGATTTTATTTTTATTTTTTCAAAAAAATAAAATAAAAATATTGGAAAAAATAATAAAAAGAGAAGGAATGCAAATGTAAGGATTTTTACAAAGTGGTAAACATACACAAAAAAATTAAATAAAATTAATTTTTGTGTTTGAGACAATTTTTTGAATGTTTTTTATTATTATAGAGTTTTAAAAATTCTTAAGTCTTATAAATAAATAAGAAATAGAAAATAAGAGAGACATAATTAAATGTAGAATTTTTTGGAATTTTTTATTATCAAACAAAATAAAAAATAGATGAAAAAAATAAAGAATGAAGATGAATTTTTAAATTTTCCAGAAAGATATTTTATATGTTTTTGGAACTTTTTTATATATTTGTATGATTTTTTTTATATTTTTGAGCATTTTATGATTTCTTTGGTTTTTATGAGGAATATTAATATGAAAATGGTATAGAAATTAAAATAAATAAAAATACACAATCAAAATTTTTTTCAGAATTTTTTGTAAACGTTTTATATTTTTTTAATTTTCAAATGCAGATAGGGAATTTTTATGTAGTTCTTGAAGTATTAAAAATGAAAAAATAATAAAATTATGGATGAATGATATGCTAAACAGAAACCTGATGAATCTCATATTCATCACTCTAAATCTCAATTATTAAGATCAAATCCCTCAAAATCATCAGCATTTCCCCATTTATTATGCATAATTAGCATTCATGCATGTTTTCATAAGAATTGAATTTTATCCCTTATTTTTGCACAAAATAAAAAGCCAAAAATCCCAGCCAAAATTGACCTGCAAATAGCCTAACTTCCCTCATTTTTAACTAATTCATGCTAACTCTGAATGACCCAAAACCACCTCCACTGTGTACATATCACTAACAAGAATAAATGAAAAATATAAAAAAAATCACTAACCTAAATAAGTGGACCAAAAACCCAAACCCTTTAGGATTTCCGGACTAAAAACCTCATATCTTCCCCATCCAGTGTCCGCTTTAATCCTACTCACTTTTGAACTAATGTACATTCAATTACATTCAAAACAAGACCAAGTTCAAGTGAATCGGAGCTCGTATGTGAAAGTTGAGTTTTGGGCCTCTTTTGTATATTTTGTATTTCAGCGGTTTTTGACCTAGTATTTTATGTACATAATTAACCTATTTTAGTTGATTTCTTTTTCATTTGTCTTCTCTGATGGAAGTTCTATTAAAATGCGCAAAAATCCAAATCTAAGTTGAGCATGAAATCAAAGAAACAAATTTAGTCCAGGTCTTCACTAACCAACTGGACAAAATCGGTCTTTTTCGTAGTTTATTTATTATCTTCTTTTTATTAAATTAACAAAAATAAAAAAAAAGATTAATGTGTAAATATTTATCTTTGATTTTTTCATATTTTTTCGGATTTTTATCTAGTTTAAAAATGACATAAAAAGTATAAAACCCAAAAATATAGATATTCTATGTACATGGGATACCCCAAAAATATCACTTTTTGCAATTGATCGATTTTGATTTTGATGTCTTCATGAAAGTTGTAGATGTCATCAAGATGAGCAATTTTTGTGAAGAATCTTTTTCGAACCGAGGCCGTTTTCTATTTCTTTTTTTCTCAAAGTTTTAATTTTCAGATTTTTGTGGTGCTGACACGTGGCAGCTCCTGGAGCCACCACGTGTCAACCATTTTTTGAATATTTATTTATTTATTCGATTTTAAGAAAAAAGTAATTAAAGACCCCGCACGTGCATTGCACGTGCCTCCCAGGCACGTGCCACACACGTGCCACACCCTCTTCTCTTCTCTTGTCGCCACGTGCCACCTCCTGGGCCGTCCGATCTCGGCCGATCGGATGGTCCGCATCCTTCGTCTTCCTCCAACGTTTCCCCTTCTGACCGCCACTCAAATCCCGTCGATTTCTCTGCCATGAGATCCTCTCACGCCGCTGCATCTCAATCAAATCTCCTTCCTCTTCGTCAGATCCCGCCGCCTTCTAATTACAAACCCCTGTCGATTCGATCTTAATCAATCCCCGATACTTTCCATCTGAGGCGGCCTCCCCTCGACCCTATAAATAGAACGCCACCGCCCACGTTCGATCCCATCCGCCAATGCTCCAAGCGTGGCCTGGTGGAGACAGCACCGACTCCACCGTCGACGAGATCCGAGGCTCCCCGGCCCTCGTTGCAGCTGCACCCCTTTGTCGCGCCTCTACTCCTACTCCAGTCTTCCCCATCGAGCCAACGACACCAACAACACTTCATCGACTTCCGCCTCCGACATTTCAACTCCATCCACAACATCGACGATTCTTCTCCAATACGACTCGCCATCAGGAACCACAACATCGTCTGCTTTGCTGGGCATTCTCCGCTTTGGCCGATCCTTCGACAACCCCAGCCCCGACCTCGACAACTCCTAGCCGGAGCTCGGGGCCTATAGCACATATGTTCGCCCTCCTCCGCCCAAGGTCGGGCCTCCTCCACCTTTCGCTCCACCACTTAGGCAGGGCTACGCCTCACCGCCCCTCGCCCGCCACCGCAAGCCGGGTATGGAGCCCGAGACCCTCCGCACGTGATCTACACGTTCATGGGGGGACGACGTCATCTGACATCAGCCCCCGGGTCACATGCTCCGCACATGACCGCGGGGTAAATTGCATCGGATCCACCCCCCTGGACCTCCTCCATATTGCCGATCAGACCCCGCCATCTAGAGGTCATGTGCCTCGCACGTGACAATCTAGCATTTTTGCAGAAGACTCCCCGTCTGTATCAGTAATTACAAATAGGCCCCCCTTGCATTTTATATTTATTTAGTTATTTTATTTAATTACCGAAATACCCCTGTGTTTTCTATTGAGTTTGGACCTCTACATGAAATTATTTTATTATCCAAAAATAGCATGATGTTCGTACTTTAATTCTCTACATTTTCACATATTGTGGATATTTTTGTGATCAATGGTTAAATAATAATTAATTGTTCTGTAGAAAATTGCATATTTTGCCCATTTCTAACCGTTGATCTAAAAATTCCCAAAAAATCACATATTGTAGAATTAATTGTGCTTGACATCATGCCGAAAAAGAAATGCACTTTCATGCATAGTTTATCCTATAAAAATCATTTTGTATATTTCAGTGTTTGTTTTTTTATTAGGTATTGAAACTGGTATTTTCGAACTTTAGAATTTTTCTGAGATCAATCACCTAGGGGTAGATCTTACATAATATTTTTCCTTGAAAATAATTAGGTTTAATATTTATTATAATTAAATATTGAAATTCGTTTTGTTTGCATTTAAAATTTCATAAAAAAATTAATATTGCATCCAAAAATTCCAAAAAATCGTAGTGCATTAATTTCATCGTAATTTACATCTTGGTTAAGTTTCATATTTTTCGGACATCGTTTGAGTGTAATTTACATTTTAGTCCCTAAAATAGGCCGAAATCGCATTTTGCATCCTTTATTACATTGAAAATTACAAAAAAAGGACCGCCTCAAAAACCGCGCACGAATTTTGATAGACATAATTCTAGGTTTTTCCTTTGCCTGCTTGTATTTGACCTTGGGACATGCCCAAGTAAAATAAACATAAAACCGCATCGATTGAAAATTGATTAACTCATTGTGTGGTTATTTTCTTGACCGATTCCGATTGCCGCCTATAAGGAAACGACAAATTAATTTTTAGGCACGATAAAATATACACATTACATTTATCATTTAACACTCACAATTCCATACTCGTCAGATGGTGCCATTGCCGGGGAGGCAAATGACTTTGTTTTGTGTTTTGAAAATTTTCGTTCAGTTTTTCGCATTCGGGTAGTACGACCCCCGAATTTGTCAATGTAAATTCCATTTTCCCCTATTTTCAGCATTTATTTCTCTTATTTTATTTTTGGTTTATTTTTTAGTTACTCTCTTACATTTTCTCTCTTATTTTTCTTTCGAGGTACCTGGCGTACGTGGAGTGATTTTTCAGGAACCGATGCATCTTCACTGACTTCCAAAAAAGACGCAATTATTTTAAGATCGAGTCGAGTCGTGAGAGAGCGTAGAGTTTAGGATTTTTAATTTCTATAAAATTTTATTTTCTGTAATTAATTGCTCATTTATAGCGGTGTCTGTTTGGACTCTCGCGTGTGTAAAAAGACCTTGAACTTTTTTCTTTGGTGTGTCGTGGCCTGTTTCACTCTCCGGTGAGGGTGGGGATCGACTTGAGTGGAGATTAGGATAGACCTACACTTACGGCTCTTAGATCATTTGAATTCTTGATTGTGCTCATAGGACCTAAGGCCACACTTCACTATTAATCGAGACGCACATATATCGTTCAACTTAGCCAAATTCAACTCAATTCTTCCCCGCTAATAGAACTTTATTATTGGGTGCGGTTTTTCATCGGTTTGCATTCATTTAGAATAAATTTTTAATTTCTGTATTGCATCCCACATGGAGATTGCGAGGATTCATTGTAAGTCTTCTAACTAAGCATACATCATTATTTTCGCGTGCATCAGCTTTTACCGAATTTCTCCCTCCTGTTTTATCACATAATTATAAAAGAAATTGGGACTGGATGGTAGACATGCATTTGTGCTCATTTAATTCTTCAGTGATCGCCTAATTAAAATTGGGACTGCTAATTATAGTCGATTTTAAACAACTCATAAAATCAATAATCTTTGCGGGGGAGCAACCCCGACATTGCATGTTTTTATTTTTCTGAGTGATCGAGAGACGACACTTAAGGCTAGAGCCCAAACCCGGATTTTCATATTGACTACTGATTCTACCAAAAATGATTAGCTACTTCTTAGTGAGGATCTACGGGTAGCTTGTAAACAATCCGGATTTCCTTAGTAGAGTGGGTGGTTTAGAGGACACTGCATAAGGCTCCATACTCAAGTAACCAGGTAGCCGTTCTATGGTCCGTACTTACTCCCATACTGGCTGAAAGTAGGTGCAACTAGTCGTAAGAATTCGGGCCAGTCATTACGAAAGTTTCCGGTACCTAACAGCTCGCTAAATTCTTTCCAAGATTATCTTATCACCAACTAAAATTGAAAAGATAATAGCCGAACTCTTACGGCTTCATTGTGTGAGTTGGTGAACCCATGGTTTGATTAGTGTTTGCATTGATGTGTGTGAACCGATATCGAAGATCAAAAGCCGCACATTTGATAAAATTTCTTTTGACTATCCCGTGCAATCATCTCTCTCATCTCTTGATTTTAAACCTCCTCATGGAATTTTTGTCCGAAAACTCTCCAGATTGAGATAATAAAAATCAATTCGTCTCGAACAAACCTGATATGTCATTCATTTTAGCTCTTTCAAAAATGGCCGAACATTTATCCGAGAATCCATCAGTGCTATACTATGAAAATGAATTCGTATCGGTTAGACCCGAAACACCTCTTCCAACTTCAATAAGAGACTCTCAACCACCAACACTCTCTATAAATCCAATCTACTTCATGAATGACAACCCTTTGTATTCGGACCAGACAAATCAACAATAGAATGAGGTCTCCACTTCTTCATACGTCAATCCACTCTACTCTGATCATACAATTCATCCTTCATATTCGGTAAATGTCAATCCATCATTCATGGGAGATTATAACCACATGATCGAACTCAACACTTCTTCACATCTACCTTCTTCCCCACCACTGAACATAAATGAACATTCATCATCTTGGATTGACCATGACAACCCACTCTTCAGACATGATACTCATACAGATATTTGTACTAACCACAAAGAAACACATCAACCTTGTATGCGGACTCCACAATATCAAGGTCCGGCTACTCATGATCAAAGGATTGAACTCTACTCGGACCAACTCCACATGCCTGGACCAAATAAGCAACCTCCTTCCATAATTTTTGAGGAGAAATTTCAGAAAATAATGATCATATGTCGGATATTCTGAGAGACTCTTCTCCTAACACATACAAGGAAAAGGAAGAGGAAATTATTGGATTTCAAGAACACACCTCGACTGCTCCCATAATGAGTCATGAAAAGATTCTGAAGGATGATATATCGAGGATAAATAAGAAATTTGATTTTATGGAGGATAGATTTCGAAAATTCACCCATCAATTAATTTCAATCTCCGGTGGCTCGGACATTAAAAGGAATGAGGAAATGATTGGATCTAAGATTGAAAATTTTGAGGATCTTCAGGAACCTAGGGACGATTCTGATAGCAATACCTCTTCATATTATTCACCTAGAAATGACTATGCTTTTGACTCGTACTCTAAACATCAAAACCCCTTCTCATATGAGGAACACACCACATCACCACACCACATAGAAAATACAAAAAAATGGGAATATTCAAAAACACCAAAAAAATCGAAAATCCAGAAAATTTCATAAATATTGAGACTGAAAAAGATTTGAAGATTTTGGATCCTGCTTTACGGGAAGCACTAGAGAAACGATTGATTTTTGAACATCCCTTTATAATGGCCATTGAACACTTCCCTGACCTTAAAGGATTTGTAATGGAAAAATTAATGATAAAAAAGTCGGGCAGGATTAGAACAAAGACTGAAAGACATATTTTGTCAATGGCCTCCTCCTTGGTGTTGAGTAGAAAAATCAAGAGTCACATAGTGAAGCGGTTGCCCAGATTTGACTGCATAATCAAGGACAAAATTTTTACCCATGCTCAGATTGATTATGATTCACCAATCCATATCCTCCCAAACTCTGTATTGCACGAACTCAAACTCGGATCGATCAGGAAGATATGAGAGATTGTTCAATTGTCTGACCGATCGATAAAGCGATCGAGAGGAATCATTTCTATCATCATGACATTGTAAGGTGCTCCACTCAAAGTGGAATTCACGATCATTGATATTGAGCATAAAGGAGAATTCACCCAGTCTCCAATTATTCTCGGAAAGCCATTCTTAGCATTAGCTAAGGCAATTATTGATTGTGAGACTCGGGAAATCAATTTCACAGCATTGGAAGCACTTCGATCTGACACAGTCTTTGAGGAACAATGATTTTCTGAGGCAACCCACGAAGTCCCCCACAACCGTAACCATGAAGTGGTAGAAGAGCCCTACCCCGCTGCTACACCTGAGATAGCGGTCGTTGATGAGACTATTGGTTTAGAGAATCTCCCCCTGCTCCATTCCCAACTGCTCTCACCATGGAGAATCGAGTATATGAATCATATGATCCAGAGACATGCATGGGCACACCCTGGGTCAACCTATTCTGACTACATGGATCACAACAACTTGACACAGGAATGCTCCAATGTCAAATCATTTGAGAATGAGCATACAAAGACTCTTCCCAATATTTCAATTCCTGCTGATCTCAAAATAGACGAATCATTCTTCTACGATCCTGAGATATATGCATGGTCGCACCCAGGAGCAACCTTCTCTGAATGTCTTGATTAAATCATCCCAAATCGAGAGTGCGCCAATATTCAGGAGACTAATAAAAACACGCATGCCGCACACCGACCAAGGAGAAGAATTCTAATGGTTATTCATCTGGATACTCAAGTGAACCGACACCTTCACGAGGCAAGAAAAAAAAAGACACCTTTGACCTTTCGGAAGTGGGATCAACTGATGATCCCTCATCAGGACCGGAAAAGGTAATCTACATGAGTGAGGTCTGCTCGACAGTTCTAAAACCATATCTTCGCAAGGATCCAAATTTCGATTCTCGTTGGACAACTCCCGTTCCTAACTACTATTCATCTAAAGCTGATGCTCCTGCCCTCTTCCATTACACTATAATTATTTTTTATGAGCTAACTGAGACCGGTGCTTCTGAGTATTCATCTGAGAAAAAAACGCTTGATCCCAAGAAGGAACGAATTCTATGGAATCAACTGAAGAAACAAAAAGACCAGAATATCTGGAGTGTGTCCACTTTCAAATACTATTCCTCTATGGATAACTCTGATGATGGATACCTTTCATCTGTCTCATACGCTTCATCCACTATCCATCATGATTTTTCTGAGGATGACACTGATAATAGTTGGGAATCATATGCTTCATCTCCATCTCGAAATTACGATATCCCACCACAGGCCCACAAAAAGATCGGCCGAAAACCGCCTTAATCATCGGCTACCCACCCTTCCTCCCGACCACATCGGTCTCCCTGTACAGCTTCCTCCTCTACTTAGGCCAAGGCCTAAGTATAGGTGGGGACCGATGCCATCTGTATATACCATTTCCCCTAACGCACTCCTTCTCACGATCACCTCACTTCCACCCTTCTTCTATATTTAGGCTGACCAGAGCCTATGTATAGGGGTAACCGACACCCACCAGTATATACTCTCCTCATTCACATACCCCAACCGCTTCATTTTTTTCTGCTCTTCTTCTATACATAGACTGTTCATAGTCTAAGTATAGGGGGGAAGACATGTATCTCTTGTTCTTTTTCTTTTCCTTTTTTACTCTCGTATTCTTAGCCCGAGCTATGTCTTCTTTACGCTTCTTATGCTCTGAGGACACATCACTCGCTAAGTATAGGGGGGTCTGTATATATACTCTGCATATATTTTACCCATATCTTGTACTTTCACGTAAGTCTATATGTATTTACGGGATGGGTAACTAACTTAAAAAAAGAAAACTACAAAAAAAGAAAGAAAAAAAGTTTTGCTACTAACACTGACTGTGCCCAAATTTTTTTAAAAAAATGGCTTCTTATTCATTTTTGCAAAAAAAATCACAAAGGAAAAAATATGTCTGCATTTCACACACATGCACCTCATCCATCATCGCATTCATTTGCGTGAAAAGTTTTTGGATTCTGAACCGAGTTATGAGCAGAAATCGAGAATGGTCTGGACTTGACCTTAATCCACCTAATTTTCAGAGGAACTTCATTGAGAAATAGGATTTTAGAAACTTTAGGTCTTTGACTTAATTCTTTAAGTTCCACATGACAATGTGCAACATTTGACTCTAAGTGTCTAACATGGTCTCTTCATTCTGGGTACAACTCTAGAATAGGGAATTAATTTGTACTCTCGCACTATGCACTTGGCTCAACTCAGATGGGATGTTGGAAGACTGTGTGAGTTTCTTTTCAGATAGCGTGGAAATCTAAAGACCAGAGTATGGGTTGAAATAAAGCTTCGGAAAAGGGATGGACGACTGGGCATAATTTTTTCTAAGACCCCAAAAAATGTACGGAAACAAAAAGATTCTATATATGTATGGGCACAACAAGATCCAAGCAGAACCACCAAACATTCCAAATACAAAGAAACATTCTACCAAATAAATATCTGACCAAAAAGTTCCATGCTTCAAGAAAACCAGCAGATCTTGGTGGAGACTCGGTTACACTAGCCAGCTTCACAAGGAGAGGTGACTACACTGGCGACCCTCCAGTTCTTTTCTCCTTTTTCTATCTTCTCCCCCCAATTCGATTGTGAACACAACGCGACAAACCTTAGAAGGAAATACCTGACTCCCCGAGGACGAGTTACTAGAGAGGAGATGAGTATGGTAGTCCGCCATTCTGGATGGGAAGAGCTAAAACCTTTCACACACCTGAGTCGATTGTTCAATGTTCATAGGGTATACTTTGGGAAAAGGATTGATCTAAGATGATTTCTGAGCCGAAACTGTGACAATGATGTGTAGAACTTGAAGGATGTTGATTTTGAAATTCTAAGTCTCACAGAAGTTCCGCCAAACTAATAATCCAAAGGTAAAGTCTAGTCTCATTTTCATCTTCAGCTCATGATCTTGGTATGGAACCCAATCGAATTTCACCAAATGGCATTTCTTTTTGATGCTCAAGGACGAGCATGCTTTAAGTATAGGGGGATGATGAATCTCATATTCATCACTCTAAATCACATTTATTAAGCTCAAATCCCTCAAAATCTTCAGCATTTCCCCATTTATTCTGCATAATTAGCATTCATGCATGTTTTCATAAGAATTGCATTTTATCCCTTATTTTTGCAAAAAATAAGAAGAAAAAAATCCAGCCAAAATTGACTTGTAAATAGCCTAACTTCCCTAATTTTTAACTCATTCATGCTAACTCCGAATGACCCAAAATAACCTCCACTGTGTACATATCACTAAGAAGAATAAATGAAAAATATAAAAAAATCACTAACCTAATTAAGTGGACCAAAAACCCAAACCCTAATTTCAGGATTCCCTGACTAAAAACCTCATATCTTCCCCATCCAGTGTCTGTTTTAATCCTACCCACTTTTGAACTAATGTACATTCAATTATCTTTAAGACAAGACCAAGTTCAAGTGAATCGGAGCTCGTATGTGAAAGTTTGGTTTTGGGCCTCTTTTGTACATTTTGTATTTTAGCGGTTTTTGACCTAGTATTTTATGTGCATATTTAACCTATTTTACTTGATTTATTTTTCATTTGTCTTCTTTGATGAAAGTTTTATTAAAATGCACATAAATCCAAATCTAAATTGAGCTTGAAATCAAAGAAACAAATTTAGTCCAAGTCTTCACTAACCAACTGTACAAAATCGGTCTTTTTCGTAGTTTATTTATTTTTTTCTTTTTCTTAATTAATAAAAATCCAAAAAATAGATTATTATGTAAATATTTATCTTTGATTTTTCCATATTTTTCCGAATTTTTATCTGGTTTAAAAAATGACATAAAAATTATAAAACCCAAAAATATAGGTATTCTATGTACATGGGATACCCCTAAAATATATCTTTTTGCAATTGATCGATTTTGGTTTTGATGTCTACATGAAAGTTATATATCTCATCAAAATGAGTAATTTTTGTGAAGAAACATTTTCGATCCGAGGCCGTTTGCTATTTCTTTTTTATTTTCCAAAGTTTTTGTTCGGATTTTTGTGGTGCTGATACATGACAGCTCCTGGAGCCGCCACCTGTCAACAATTTTTCGAATATTTATTTATTTATTTATTCATTTATAAAAAAAATTAATTAAAAACCTCGCACGTGCGTCGCACGTGCCTCCCAGGCACATGCCACGCACGTGCCTCGCCCTCTCCTCCTCTCTAGTCGCCACGTGCCACCTCCTTGGCTGTCCGATCTCATCCGATCGGACGGACCGCATCCTTCATCTTCCTCCAGCATTTCCCCATCTAGCCGCCACTCAAATCCCGTCGATTTCTCCGTCATGAGATCCTCTCACGTCGCCACATCTCAATTAGATCTCCTTCCTCTTCGTTAGTTCCCGCCGCCTTCCAATTACGAACCCTGCCGATTCGATCTTAATCAATCCCCGACTCTTTCCACCTTCGGGGACCACCCCTCGACCCTATAAATAGAATGTCGCCGCCCTCGTACGATCCATTCGCCGATGCTCTAGGCGTGGCCTGGTGGTGACAGCACCGACTCCGCCATCGACGAGATCCGAGGGCTCCCCGACCCTCGTTGCAGCCGCACCCCTCCGCCCCACCTCTGCTCCTGCTATGGGATTCCCCATCAAGCCAACGACACCAAAAACTCTTCATCGATTTCTGCCTCCGACATTTCAACTCCAGCCATAACATCGACGCTTCTTCTCTGATACGACTCGCCATCAAGAGCCACAACGTCGTCTGCTTCGATAGTAGTTGTCAAAGAGAGCGGGGATAGTAGGCGAGAGGTGCAACACCACAAGACGCGTGGGTACAACATTTGCTGGCGTGGTGGAAGTCATCAGTGAGGTGGAAGGCTGTAGTTGAAGTGGGCGCACACTGCAAAGGGCATGTGGTTGAAGGCGTGCAAGTGCGATCGGAGGGAGAGAGAGGGAAGTGTGGGGAGGAGGAGGAGTCGCACGCCGCAAGAGGCGGGTGTGGAAGGAAGGAGAGGGGGTTCCACATGGCACGCTCAGGGGCGACCACGTTTCAATAAAAACATATTTTTAGAAATTAATTAAATATATGAATAAATAATAAAAAGTTAATAAATATAAAATAATTATAAAGAATGAAAATAAATAAAAAATAATCAATTAATTAAAATATATAAACAAAAAATAAAATATAAAGAAGAGATAAAAAATGAGGGTAACACGTGAAGACTCCACGAGCTGCCATGTATCGCTCCTAGAAAAATCAAAAACTAAATCCAAAGGCAAAATGGAAATGACAAAGAGATCAACCTAAAAGTGGCCAACATGAAAGTTTATCATCCCTACAAGATATACACCTTTCATGAAGGACCCAAATCAAAAGAAATTATCTGTATAAAAGTATTTTTGGTGGTACTCTATAGATATAAAATATCGTATTTTTATGTTTTGCAATTTTTTGGCAATTTTGAATACGATAAAAATCAAAACATAATCAAAGAGAATATAAAATAAATATTTACAACTTAATATGTTTTTTGCATTTATTAATAATCAATAAAATAAAATAAAGAGGTAATATTTGCATACTATATATATAGACTCGGTGTGATTTATTTCCTTTGATTTTTGCTTCATTTTTATTTGAATTTTTACACATTTTATGAAAACAATAATCAAAGAAAATAAATGGAAAAGAAATAAACCACACAACAACAACAACAAAGCCTTTTCCCACAATTAAGTAGGGTCAGCTACATGGATTCTTCGCCTCCATTCAGATCTATCTTGGGTCAATCTCGAACTTATATGCAAAAAGCTAAGATCCCTTCGTATAGTCTCTTTCCAACACTTATTGGGCCGTCCTCGCCCTCTCTTAGCCGGCTCAACATCCCAATACTCACATCTCCTAACCGGTGCATCAGTTGACCTTCTTTGCAAATGACCAAACCATCTTAAGCGGTTTTCTCGCTTCTTATCGTCGATCGGAGCTACACCCACATTCTTTCTAATTGCATCATTCCGAATCCGATCTTTACGTGTATGTCCACACATCCATCTTAGCATTTTCATTTCTGCTACAGCCATTCTCTGCACATGTCTATGGTTCACAGGCCAACATTCAGAACCATAAAGCATAGCAGGTCTCACGGCTGCTTTGTAAAACTTTCCTTTATTTTTTAAAGGAATTTTCTTATCACAAAGAACAGCGGAGGCTCCTCTCCACTTTAGCCAGCCTGCATTTATTCTATTAGTAACATCTCCATCAATTTCCCCATCATGATGCAAAATAGATCCCAGATATGTAAAAGAATCTCTCTTCTGAATGTTATCGTCACCAATCTCCACCTCGATTCCTTCACCATTGCTTCCGTCAAAGGTGCATTCCATATATTCCGTCTTAGCCCTACTTATACGAAAGCCTTTAGTCTCCAATGCATGTCTCCAAACCTCAAGCTTCTCATTTACTCCATCTCTAGTCTCGTCAATCAACACAATATCATCAGCAAATAACATACACCAAGGTAACTCATCCTGAATGCGACTTGTCAACTCGTCCATAATCAAAGTAAAAAGAAATGGACTCAAAGCTGAACCTTGATATAAACCAATGTTGATATCAAAATAGTCTGTCTTCCCCGTCGGGGTCCTTACACAAGATAAAGCCCTATCATACATATCCTTTATGAGATTAATGTATAGGACAGGTATTTGTCTCTTCTCCAAAACTCTCCATAGTATCTCTCGTGGGACGGAATCATAAGCCTTCTCCAAATCAATAAAGATCATATGGATATTCTTCCTTTTATCTCTATAAATCTCCATTGTTCTCCTCAGCAAATGGATGGCTTCAATAATTGAGCGACCTGGCATGAATCCGAATTGGTTTTCTTTTACTTGGGAAACTTGCCTCAACCTTCTTTCGATCACACGTTCCCAAATTTTCATAGTATGACTCATCAGCTTGATACCTCTGTAATTTGAACAATTTTGAATGTCTCCTTTGTTCTTATAAAGAGGCACCACGATACTCCTCCAATCTTCAGGCATTTTCTTGCTTCGCGAAATAACATTGAATAGATTTGTAAGCCAAGTCAAACCACGCTCACCTAAAACTTTCCATACTTCTACAGGGATGTCATCTGGTCCAACACCTTTCCCATGTCTCATAACCTTCAAAGCCTCCTCTACTTCTTTTCTTTGTATTCGTCTATAACATGCACGATTCAAGTAACTTTTACTACTAGCTAGATCACCCAAAAGTGATCTCTCTACTTCCTTCTCTAATGAAAAGTTAATGGAGGTACTGCTCCCATCTATTCTCTATATCCTTCTGAGTAACAATCACAATTCATGCAAATAAACCAAAAATAATTATTTTTTTACACAAAATAATGTGGTAAAATTATTCAATATGCAATTTTACAAGTTCGTATTTTTTTGATATTTTTCATTTATTAGTGTTACTAATATGTACACTACAGTGTTGATTTTGTTCAATTCTAAGTTACTGAAAATTAGATAAAAATGAGGGAAAATATCGTAAAATACATGTGATATTTACTAGGGAATTTGGGCTTCCTATTCATGCAAATATGAATGCTAAAATGCAGAAATTATTTTAAGTGCATGAGTGGTAACAATGTAGAATAAATGGAGAAATGCAGCTAATCACTCGAGAAAGAAGCTCTATTTTCATCTTTTAGAGTGATGAATCACATATTCATCAACTCCCTATACTTAAACCCTTCTCGTCCCCGAGAAACTAAAATGAAATGCATAAGTCTAATGATTTGGGTTCCATACCCAAGTCATGAACAAAAGGTGAAAATAGAGCTCGACTCGACATTTGGATTAATAATGTGGCAGAACCTTATTGAGAATAGGATTTAAACCTAAACGGCTTTGTGTTCCACAAGTCTCTATTCAGGTCGCCTTGATAGTAAGGTCAGAACAAGTCCTCATACGCAAATTCTGATGACTATGAATCTAATTATATTGTGTAAGTGAAATATAGATATCAGAAATGGCAAAGAAACAAACTCCTCTAACAAGGTAACCCCAATTTCCCGGTCTAGCTACTCTTTTCTTGATGAGCGAGGTATTTTAAGTTCAATTGAAACCGACTCAATAAGAGGGCGTAGAGAATAGAATGGACTGTGATCAGTGTAGTCACATATCCATGGAGCTTGACCACTGTAGCAAAGGCTCTAGCTGCTGGCTTCCTTGGTATGAGACTTTGAAACTTATTCCTTTCTTATTCATATATTCTCCGATAGGAATGTTTTTTTATTTACTTTTTGCCATCTAACTTTTTTGAAGATTTTATATTTTTTTGGAACATATACACAAATGTGCAACATGTACATTAGGAGTTTGTCTTCTTGAGACAGTAGACTGTCCCTCTTTTGAAGCTTTATTGCAAGCCACAGCATCCCGTTGTTAGACATCAGTCCGCTAGACTAGGTTGAGAGACACTGGCCACTTATTGTGACTAAGAATGTTTCCAATTGCGTGTTTCCCCAAGCTAAAGGATTCTACCTCCTCACCACCTCATCAATGAAGAGATATGTGCAAGGTGCTTCTTCAAGTTAGGCCGCTATCTAAAAGAATCATGCATGTGTATGAAATATTCTACTTAGATCAATCAAGATATCATGTGAACATAGTCTTGTTACTTATAGAATTAAGTCGCTCGAACTGAAAAGTCTCAACTCTAGTTCCTATAAGGTTCTTCTGAGATTAAGTAGATTATGGTCAAATCAAATCCGTCCTTAGTTCAATTCATAACTCGGTTCAGAACCCACTAACTTTCCATTTTGCATATGCAAGATATGAAAATGAAATGCAGATGTTAGAAATGCATATGAATGAAGTGCAAGATTATTTTTTTAATGAATGCAAGGATGATGTGCAAGAGTAAATAAGAATCCACTTTTTTTACAAAGCTTTTTTTTAGGTATACCTCTAATTTTAGAAAAGTATTTTTTTACAAGAATTTTACAAATTTGTACAAGTTTTATTATACAAATTATGCAAATTTTACAACTTGTATACAATATACATATTATATAAGTATATAATTGTAAATGTATTTTACAACAAACAACAATTTTTTTTACCAATTTTATCCATCCCTTAAATATTGCATAATATATACAAAAATACATGTAAGTACGAGCTACGGCTAAAGTATATATGTAATACACACCCCCTATACTTAGCGTGTGCTCTGTCCTCAAAGCACGAGAAGCGAGGAAAAGACATAGCTCATGCTAAGAGTAGGAGAGTGTAAAACAATAGAAGTATAGAAGTCGACCTACTCCCCTATACATAGGCTCTGGTCAACCTAATTATAGAAGAAGAGCAAAAATGGGGCGGTCGAGGTCAAGAGGAGAAACGAATGAATAAATATACATAGTATGCATCGATCCACCCTATACTTAGGCTCTATATCATCCTAATTTTAGGAAAAGGGTGGTGTTAGAACCGATGGGGTTTGGGGAATGTACATAGATATAGCAATCTGAATCATTTTGGTGCTGCCGATGATCAGAGGTTGATGATTCAAGGTTTCATGAATGGATCTATGTGTGTCTTCTGAATCTGTCTCACACATGAAAACAATCTTTTCAATACGGACTAATTGTTCATTTGGTTCGAAAAATGTTTAAGAAGTTTCCCATTCAATAGGGAAATCTATTCACCATCTATAAGATCTGAGATCTCTACACATCCACTGTCATGCACAACACAGACAATATATGGAACCATCCACTTGGACTTAAGTTTCCCGTGGAAAATCTTCAACCTTACATTGAACAACCACAACTTTTGTCTAGGAACAAAGGTCTTTCATCCGATAAACCTATTGTGCCAACACTTAACTTTGTACTTGTCCATCAAACTGTTGTTGTATGTACGGTTTCTGAGTTCCACAAGTTCATTCAGATCCATGTCTCTCTGTTTATGCTTTAGGTATGTTCAAATTGACCTTCTTAACTGCCCATTCTGATTTATGCACTAACTCCATTGGCGAATGTCTTGGCTTCCCAAATAACATCCTGAATGGGGAGGTTCCTAGTGGTGTCTTGTAAGCCATCTTGTAGGCTCAAAGGATTTGATTCAAGATCTGGGACTAGTCCTTCCTATCTGGGCAGACGATCTTGTGTAATATGGTCTTAACATCCCCATTTGACACCTCTTCCATGCCATTAGTCTGTGGGTGGTAAGGACTAGCAACACGGTGCTCGATGCTGTAACCCTTCACAAGTTTCTTCACTTCTCTATTTACAAAATGGCTAACCCCATAGGCTATATAAACTTTGGGGATCCCAAACCTAGAAATTATGTGCTCTATAATAAACTTACAGGTAGTCCTATTGTCCGCGGCTCAGGTCGGGATAGCCTCCACCAACCTTGATAAATAATCTACCGCAAGAAGGATATATTCAAATCTGTGGCTGATCGAGAATGGGCCCATAAAGACGATGCCCCAAGCGTTGAAGACATCACAAATAATGACAAGTTGCATCCGCATCTCTAGAACCAATGGTTCCTCCCATTCGCTGGCATACTAGGCATGACTTCCCAGAATGCGATACTTTTCATGCGTAACACTTCCCAGAATGGTGTCCTCCTGCCTGTAGACTACGATAGTATGTAAGGACACTCTGGTATTCCTTCTGAGGAATATACCTCCTCCAGACACAATCTCTCCCTTCAAACAAAAGGATCAGATGCTCTTAGTGGTAACATCTCGAATCCGACTTGAGTCGGTCTATGCTGCTCTTGGGCCAATCTTCTGGAACTTTCTAGGAGAAAAGATAGTTTACTATGTTGGCATACTATGGGATGGAGTCGATAAAAAAACCAACTCGTCAGGGAAGGAGTCTCAAATAGGAGTATCATCAAAAGCATCTAGAATCTTGAGATGAGAGAGGTGATCAACCACTACATTCTTCTTTCCAGGTTTATCTCTGATGTCTAAATCAAACTCCTAGATAAGTAAAATACACATAAGAAGATGCACCTTCGTGTCCTTCTATTCCATGAGGTACCGTAGTGTCGTATGGTTTGTGAACACAACTACCTTGGACCCAACGAGACCCGAACTTATGCAAGGCAAACAATACCGCAAGCATCTCTTTTATGTAACAATATAGCTATGCTGAGCAGGATCAAGAACTTTGCTTGTGTAGTGTATAATGAATGGGGCTCCATCCCTCCTCTGTCCTAACACAACCCCAACAGCAAAATCTAAGGCGTCCATCATAATCTCAAAATGAAGAGACCAATCTGGGGCATGCAGGATCGGGTCATCCATGATCATCCCTTGAAGTAGCTTAAAGGCATCAAGACACTTGTGATCGACAATAAAATCCATATCTTTGCCTAAAAGCTCAGTTAGCGGCCGTGCGATCTTAGAAACATCCTTTTTAAATCTCCTATAAAATCTAACAAGCACTAGGAAAGACCCAACTATTTTACATTGGTTGGTGGTTGGAGTCGTCTAATTCGTCCACCTTGGTAGGGTCAACCTCCATTCCTCTCTTGAAGTGGCATGCCCCAACACAATGCCCTCCTTCACTTGAAGTGACTCTTCTCCCAAGAGAGAACCAGATTGACCTCACAAGATTTTTATGGACTCATTCAAAATTTCAAGACAAGAATTGAAGGAATCATCATGGACTGAGAAGTCATCCATGAAGACTTCCAGTAATTCACCGACCATCTCAGGAAATACAACAATCATGCTCGTTTGAAATGTACGGGAGTGTTGCATAACCCAAAAGGCATGCACCTGAAAGCATAGGTACCAAAGGGGCATGCAAATGTGGTTTTCTCTTGGTCCTCAGGAGGAATATCTACTTGGTTTTAGCTCGAGAACCTGCCTAAGAAACAAAAGAATTCTTTTCCCGCCAATCTCTCCCAGATCTGAACAATAAATGGTAGGGAAAATGATCCTTCTTCATTGTAGTATTCAAGCATCTATAATCCATACAAACATTCCACGATGTGTGTCGTCGTCTCACGATCTCCTCTCCATCCTCATTGGTGGTTGTCTGAATTCCTGACTTATTCAGGACAACATGAATAGGTACCACCCACTTGGAATTAGAGATGTGATAAAAAAACCAGCATTGCACCATTTCTCGATTTCTTTCTTCACTCCCTCTCCTAATTTTGGATTTAGCCTACACTGGAATTCACGAGAGGGTTTGGCTTCATTCTCAATGTAGATATGATGCTAACATAGAGCGAGATTTATCCCTTGGAGATCAGAGATGCTCTAGCCTTATGCCTTGCGGTTTTTCTCTAGGATCTCTAGCAAGCGAGATTCCTGCTCCTTGGTAAATCGTGAACTGATGATGACCGGAAATTTCTTCTCTTTTTCTGCAAGGAAGTCATATTTGAGTGTTGTGGGTAATGGTTTAAGCTCAAGTAAAGTGTGATCATCAAGAAAATATGGCTCAATCAACTCTGGCCATGTGCTTATAGTGGTTGGATCTGTCACTAATCAACTTGCCACAAACTGATTCTACTTTGGAGTCGGATCGTCAAAAGTATCCTAGCAATCGACGAAAGCCACGTCCAACTTGTCATTACTTATCTTCTAATTGTCCTAAAGAGGAAAGTACTGACATGCCTTGTTGGGCCTCTATGTCATTGAAGATGTAGGGAGATGCACTCTTTATATGATTTGTGCCTTGTTTTTCATTCTAAAGGATCTCGCAACCTGTGTCATGTACAAGATTCTCTCCAGAGGAGAGGGATGCTGGTTGGATTCTGTTTCCACGGCCCAATAGTGTCTACATGAACACAATCAATTGTTGAGGAAGAGTACTTAGTGTTGGAATCGGAATATGGTCTCTGCCACCTTGTCTACTTCATATCTAGTTCCTCATCTCAGCATGGAGTTTGGAACTGGATCTTCCCAACCTTGTAGTCAAATAAGGCCCATGTTGTCCTCAGAAAAGGCCTTCTAAGTATGACCTAGGAATCTCTCCAACTCTGAGGGGTGTCCATATCAAGGATTGTGAAGTCCACCATGAGATCTCGTTCCTCGAGATTGATGATAATGTTCCTCAATTCTCCCTTGGACCTCTTAGTGGATTTGTTAGCAAACTTGCCTAAAGCTCTCGATTACCTAAGAGTTCCTAGATTTAGCCTCTCATAGAGGGATGTTGGCATCAATTTAATTAACGATCCATTATCCAGGAGAGTGCGTGCAAACAAAGTATCATCGACATGACTCACCGCATAATGGGCACCCACATCCTTTTGTTTCCTTAGAAACACATTCTTAATTGCACAAGTAGTGGCTACTGACAAAATGTGCTTCTCAACACAGCTTCTTGTCTTCCTGCTAACCCTTGTAGTTATGCATCTCATCTTAATGTACATCTAAAATGCAGGTGTAATATCCACATACTTATCATAGGGGATTGTGACCTTGATATACTTGTTGCAAAACTCTACCATCTCAAGGTCATCTTTTTGGATTTTTTTAGATTTCTTCTTTCAATCCTTATCATCATGGGGGAAAGGGATTATTGAAGACAACTCAGATTCTAAAATCGAAATATTTTCATTCAAATAGGAAAATGAGTTCTATACAGGACTGGAACTCTGACTATGCTTGGAAAAAAAATCATGAAAAGAAACATGTGGTGCATCCTCTGCTGCTCCGGGTGCATCTTCCTCAGTTGGAGGTGCAAGCTCTTCATCAAGCTCACTTGATTCACTGTTGGTGCTCCTCTCCATCTTTTTGTTCTGTATGTTTTTTTTCTGATTTTTCCGAATTTTTGGGGATTTCTAATCCCTTTTATTCTGATGAAGGTGATGGTGCTAGTGGTGGTGATGTTGCTCATTTGACTCAAATTCTTCTCAGGTAGATACTTGGCATCCTCCTCCTATTTCAGTTCCCGATCTGGTATGGTCATGGTCCTTCCACTCCCGAGAGACATATAATTCACATTATCATACAAAAGGATCTCATCTTTAGATCGGTAGTAATCTGAATAGTATACTCGATCTCGCGGTCACTGCTGACCTTGATTCAATCTATTGGGATTGGCCTGAACATGGGCGGGAATTGAAGTCCTTGGTGCCATCAACTGATCCTTGTGGCATGAGACACTGTTGAGATCTATCCTTATGTCTTTATAATCATTTTGCATTTAGTTAACCCAGTCTATCAAAGACTGAAAAACAATGGTGAGGGACCCCAAATTGCTTATGGGTTGGGTCTCCCACTGCTCGTGGTTGGAGGATGGGTAGTTTTGCTGCAAATATTAGTCATGTTGGCCCTGTCACTACTGTTGTTGTGGGTGGGACTGTAGGTGTAAGGTGATGGTGGACCCTGCTAGCCTAAGTGGAAAGTGTGTTGCTGCTGATATTTTTTAGACTGGTATTCCTATCCTGGCGGGATTGTACAATACGCGATGTGGGGATGAAGCTGGTGTCCTGGTAAGTGTGGCTGGCCACTCCCTATCCCCGATGGTCTTCCGATGGGGTCATGGTTTTACCGCAACCCGTTAATTTCAAACACCTGCGAAGGCTCCTCGTAGACTGACTCCACTTTTAGGGGTATGTGCTGCTCCTGCTGAGTGTATTGCTGCTCCTCAACCTATCTTCTCTGAGGCCCTTGTACCTGGTCCTATACAAGATGAACTCGATGTACAAGTGTAGGAGGTGTAGAAGGGGAAGGTAGCTGTATCTTGGCTACCTTCTCAGATAATTCCTCCACTTGCTTCGACAATCGTAAAAACACCTCATGGTCAGTGACCCTCTTGTGGATCTGCTCTACAATGGTATGCTTATCAGGTATTATCCCCATATTGGGGATGAGGTCATCTATTAGATCAGCTACAATCCTCCTAGGTGTCTCATGAGATAGGCATGAGGGAGACATCTGATAGGCCATGCTGGCCTGAGATCTACCTGTTTCGGCCATCTGCTTTAAGATCTTCCATACCACATCATGATTCTTATTTAGATAGCTACCTCCACAAGATGCACTCGCTAACCCCTGCATCTCAAGGGTCCTACCACAGAACATGGTCTGGACTAAGATCACCTTGGTATGTCAAATCATTGAATATATCCCAGGATTCATGGAATGTCTCAAGGGGACCTTGAGAGAAACTAGAGATCTTTGTCCTCATCTGGTTAGTCCTACTGAGTGGGTAGATGATGAATCTGCGATTCGTCATCTTTATTCCTTTATTTTAGCTTAAAATCCTTTATAAAACACTTGCATATAACGCTTACTCCATATTCTTACTAACTTGCATATGTGTAAATATTGTACATTTCTTACTAATTTTAACCTAAAATAAATAAAGAAAGAAAGAAAGGAAAAATAAAGAAAAAAAAAAGGAAGACTGTATACAGGCTGACCCGAACCCCGAGAGAAGGTCAAGACTTTACCTGATCGACCAGGAATAAAGTAGGGGGAGATAGGGTCCTTAACCAGAAAATCCAAAAAAATGTGTTCTCATCTATTTTTGTATATATCTGTATAAACTGACACTAATTTATTTGTACCTTAATTGAATTTAAATCCATTAACATTCAAAACCAATGTTGTAAATAAAAATGTGTTCTAATTACTAAAAATGATTGCACAATTAAATCTTGCACAGAATAAAAGTAGCCACACTTGGAAAAAGCCACTAAGCACTCATTGAAAGATCAATTCCGGCTCCATATGAGCTCAAATTGAATCAATCTTACTTCCATTGGACTCGAAATTAAATTATCTTCAAAATGGCTGTATTTTCATAATTTTTGGAGTTACGGTTGAAAAGTCGGTTTTCTGGGGTGGTTTGTGCAATTTTCCCATGTATGTTGTGCATATTGTATTTGTATATATTGTAAATTAATTCCACTAATTTTTTTTAATAAAAATAAAAATTAAAAAATAATAAATTTTTAAAACACAAAAAAGGCTAATTTCGTTATTTATCCTTGTATATAGTGTCATATATGTATATTGTATATGTATATAGTTGCTATTTTTAATTAACCTTCATTAAAAAATAAAAAATAACATTTTTAATTCAAATTAAATAAGTGACAAAAATTCAAAAAAAATAGATAATTTTGTAATTAGTTTTATCTCTCTTTTATTTTCTTTTTCAAATTTCATCTCCCTTCCACCAAAAAAAATTCAAAAATTCATTTTAATTTTCATCTCCATTATCACTTCAAAAATTCAAATTTCATCTCTCTTCTATTTATATGGCTCCTTCTCCTTCATTCCAACTTGTTTAATCTTTAGAGAGAGGAGCCCGATCTCCGAGAGAAATTTCGTCGAGGAAGTTGCCTAGCCTCCGAGCCGTCCGGTGACAGCGAGTCGGCCTTGTCGAGGCGATCACGGTCCATTTTCCGCTCCTAAGGTGAGATCCAAAGTTTTCTTCGCATTTTTATCTTAGTTGAATCGCATTTTATTTTTTCGCATTTTTTTCAGCGTCATTTTTTTCTCTAGATCTTAAAAATCTCCATCTCAATTTTATCCGCCACTGACTCGATTTTTCATCTCATCTTCTCGATCTCTCTGCCTTCGATTTCTATCTCACGAGATCTATCAACTCCGACCACGCACGGTGGTCGGAGAGTCGGATTCGAATCCTCCACTTTCGCCGAATCCCCATTCACTTTCCAATTTTGTAGATAAATAAAAAATTTCTTTTATTTCTAACGTTTGTTTTGTAGGATTATAAAAAAATAAAAAAAAATTATCTCTATTTTATCTAACGTTTGTTTTGTAGGATAACATTAAAAAAATAAAAAAATAAAAAAAATAAAAATACATTTTCTTCTATTTTTTATCTCATGTTTTTCGAATTTACAAAAAAACAAAAATAAAAAAATTCCTTCTTTTATTTATTCACTGTTTATACAAAAAAAAATTAAAAAAACAAAAAAAAATAGAGAGGGGACGGTCGCTGTCCAGCGCCGCCGCCCCCCTGCCATCATCACCGACCGCGCCGCCAACAGCAGCCTAGCGCTGCCCCGCGCGGCGGCCCGACTGGCCACCAGATCCACCGGCGCGCCTCTGCGCGCTCGTCCTTGAAGCCGCCGCCGACCTCCAGCCACTTGCCGCGGCACCCGCGTGAGTTGGCCCACCACCGCGCTTCGCCGTTGAGCGGCGCCGCCATCGTGCCTCCTCCTCCGCCCCACGCCGCTGCCATCTCCTCCAGCGCGCGGCACCCACGCGAGTGCGACCTCCAGCGGTGCTGCGGCCTTCCAGGCTCCCGCGCCTCCCTCTTCCGCTACGTGTGGCGGTGACGCACGACCTCTAGTGGGCCGACCCACGCCGCTTCTCCTCCTGCCAGCCCGCGCCCCAACCGCTCAGCGCCGACCCCCCTCAGATCGCTGCCCGCCGCGAGAGAGAAGAAGGGGCTGGCGGCGCCCCCTTTGTTGCCTCCTGTCCATTGTGATTGAAAAAGAACGGAACCCTCTTAGGGTTTATTATTTTATTGGCAAAAATTGCACAAATAGCCCTCGAAGTTCTCAAATCTACGAAGAGGCCCTTGCTAGACTCAAGCACATGATATGCACATGGTATATTGGTAAATTTGCGCTTGCTCCCCTGTGATTTATTTTTATTATTTTTTTGTGGAAAAACCATTGAACCTTTACATTTCAGTCCAAAACTTTTACAGTATTTACATTGTAGTCCTTGAACTGCAGAACATTGAATTTGCATGATCTTCTATTGAAATAAATGTTTCTCGTCCTTCAAAAATTTTGAGAAAATTGTGCTATACTCCTGATGTGCTATTCTTCCTAGTATAAAATTTTCATTGGATTTTGCCTTCATTTATTATTATTAAAAAAAATAAAAATATGCTATTTTTCCTTGTTAGAAATTCCAAAATTCATAAAAATTCGAAAATAGCTCTAAAAATTCCAAAAAAAATAGAGTAGTTGCCTTTTATTGTCTTTTAATTTTTGACCAATTTTGACGCATTAACTAATTATAAAACACAAAAAATTTTGAAAAATATCAAAAATTTTCTAAAAATCATAAAAAAATCTACAAAAATCCAAAAATTGTGATTTCAGTTCCTGTTTGTAGATAATTTCTTGTAGTTTCTCTTAAAAATAATTTCCAGGAGTTTTGGGCATTTAAAAGATTTTTAAATTGCAAATTACTCCAGGCTATGCACATTTTCGTATTTTCTCATTGTTTAATTTTTAGAAAAATACAAAAACATCCGAAAAATCTATAAAAATTCTCAAAAATATTTCAAAATTTTCAAAACTCAAAAATATTTTCTTTGCATTTTCTGAGCATTTTTGACTAATTGAGAAATTACAAAAAAAGTTGGTGTGTAGTGTTGATCCTTGGAATCATTGCTTCGTGTCCTTTTTAAAATTAAAAAAATTGCAAAATCAAAACCACTAAAAATTTGAAAATCAGAAAATACAAAAAAATAGAAATAAAAAAAAATAAAAAAAATAAAAAGATAAAAAAATCACAAAAACCAAGGATAGTTGTCTTTTGAGATTCATGTTTTCTTTTAATTAGTTTCTGATTAATTGAATAACCCTCGAGAATTGTAGCCTCCCTAAGTTCGACCCTGTCCGCTATACAGGTTAATAAGTAGCAAAAATAAAAAAAATATTTTTTTTGTTTACGCGGGTTTTGGGGATAAAAGCAACGACCGATCGACTTTATTTTTCATTAATAAATTCCAGTCCTCAAATTCTCGCTAAACAAAATGGCGACGTTGCCGGGGAGTTAAAAAAAGCCAAAATCTCCAAATTCCCACTCAACAGTAGAACATCCTCTAGAATAAGTCTGTGAATTGCAATCAGGTCGTAGATCTAACCCCAAGATTATTCAACCAACGGGTTGACTTATCTCCTAAGGTAAATGAGTAGCCATCAGCCTGATATAATCTTGTCCAACCCTAGGACGACTAAGGTTATTTCACACCAACTTGAAGTCTCTCAGGAATGCATATGGCTCTTCTGTTGCATTCCCATTTAACTTCAGTAACAACCTACAAAAATGGGGCTTCAACTCAAATGCATCAGTGGGGAATTTCCAGCGCTAGACAGTTGTGTATTTTATTCTCTGTAGCAATATAGGCATTCAGCATAGTTCAGTAAATACCACCCACCTTAATCACGTCCCATCCTATCTATAAGGTTCGCATTCTGTTGCTCATCTCTTGCTAAACTGTCAAGTACTTGATGCATGGGGTAATCTCTGTGCTCCTCCTCCTCCTCAGGGTTTTTCTTAGGAGGCATATTGAACTTCCTTTCATCTTATTCACCTTCAGAATGAAGAGGATTTTTATTAATAAAGTTTGAAGAATTAGATCTAGAAACATCAAGGTAAGGATCTTCCTTGATGTGGTGAGAGAATGGAGGAATGGTCTGGGTCTAACCGCCCTAAAAAAAGAGAGTTACTTATTAATTGTAATTCAATGGAAGAGTCTCCATGGAGCAACGGGGACGAGGGGTGAGAGTGACCTCTAACCCATGAGCATGGTCAGTTGGGAGTAATTAGCGAGAGTCTCGCAAAGTCTGAGCAAACATCACCCCAATCCTCCATTCTCGATGTCAAGAGGTTTGAAGATAGATCACGAGAATCAGTTCAAGAAAGATGGTAAAGGAACATGTGTGAGGTCTTTGATGATCAATCTTTGATAAACACGCACACAATGCAAACACAATACAAACCCCAATTTCACCAACTTCACACATTGAAGGCCGCAAAGGTCTGGCAAAATATCTTTTCAATTTTAATATATGTGATCTAATAATCTTTTCATTCACTACACATGGGTGTAGTATTCTAGGGTAGTTAGTGTTCAAGTCAGCGGAACACACCAACTTGAAGGGAGACTACTTCTGAGGGTTGGAGAGAAGTGCTTGCAGTTATAACACGACGCAAAAGTCTGTCCAAGTACTTTAGGCACAAGTCCAGGGATGTGGGCTCTAATCCTTAGAGGCTACGTCCTTGCCCACTCTTGCATGGAGTTATGTACATGTGTCTAATGACGGGGTTGCTCTCCCAAAAACAATTGTTGATTTTATTTCTTTTTATTTCAGTTGACCTTGTTTAATAATCTCCAATTTAATATGGTAATCACCGAACTCTTTAATGAGTCAAAATATTCACGTCTATCATCCAATCCTAATTCCTTTTTAGACTTGACTGAGAAAATCAAAGGGAGGAATCAAGAAAAGCCAATGCACACGAAAACAATGATGATATGCTCAGTTAAGGAGACTTACAATGCTTCCTTGCAATCTTCATGTGGGATGCAAATGAGATAAATGAAAAATTATTCTAAATGATATGCAAGCTGAGAAAAACCATTCCTAATAGAACGTTCTATTAGTCAGGAAGAATGGGATTTGAGTTTGACTAAATTGAAAGATCTAAGATGTGTCTTCTTATGTGAAGTGTAGGCCTAATAGAGTGCGAGCACACGTAATATAATAAACTAATAAAAATGCTCTAAGAGCCGTGAGTGCAGGTCTACCTAATGAACCACTCAAGTCGATCCCCATGTTCACCAGAGAGTGAAACAAGTCTCAACACACCATAAATAGTATAAGAATGTCCAAAATCTGAGTACGCATGCGAGATCACAAATGGAATCCGCTGGAAATGTGAAATTACCGAATTCTTACAAATTAATTATAAAAACCAAATAATTGCAGAAAATAAATACAAGGACTCTACTCTCTCTCACGACTTGATCGATCTTATTTTTTATGCAACTCCTTTAGTCGGCTTATTTGTAGAAAAACCAACCTCCTATGCTCTTGAGATGCTCAACCATCTAAGAAGTTGTGCCTTTGCATCAAGTCCCTCGCACCAAAATATGATGGTGATCAAATAGATATACAAAATTAAATAAAATAAAATAAAGGAAAAAATAAGAAAATAATAAAAAATGCAGGAAAATAAACAAAGTAATAATTACAAGTAAAACTGGGGGTCAGACAACCCTGGGTAAAAAAGCCTAAGAACTAAATTTCCTAAAAGTCAACCTAAGTAGCACCTTCCTAGCAATGATGCCATTTGACGAACCCTAAACACCCTATGTTAGTTATGTCGAATTGTAGTAGTATTGGGCAATCGAGATTTATCAAAATGACCACATAATTTATTTTCGCAATTAAACTAAGCGATCAAATCTATATTTTATTTAGGAAAGCCAAAGGTCGAACTCAGGGAGGTAGCTATCTCCTTAGGTTGGTAAATAGGCGATGTAGAGCTTATGTTTTCAGAGGGACAATTTTTTAATTTTTTTTAATGCAATGAATAAATGAAATGCAAATTCAGGCTACTTTAAGGACTAAAATGCAATTTTGATCAAATCAAGTCTAAAAATTCTCAAGCTTTGTATTTTTCAGAAGGTGAATATGTCTAAATTAATGCTCTGTATTTTTTTTGAAATTTTCTGATGCAATATGATTAGTTTTGAATTGATGATGCATATAGGGTGATTTTTTGCAATTAATTTTAATAAAATAAAGAAAAATTTATTTATTGGAAATAAAACAAACCTAGATGATCTATGTGAACGGAATCCACGAAATTAGTAGATCCTAAAAATAATTGATCTACAACCTATTAAAAATTACTCAAATCACCAATTAATATATTGCGACCTCGATATACACGCAAATGCAATAACTTTTGCGCATTATGAAATACAATTAGATCTACCTACTATGTTTTTTTTAGAATTTTTGGATAGATGATTAATTTTAATATCAATTAAAGATCATGTAGTAGGCAAAATATTTAATTTTCCATGGAAATAATTATATTAAATCAATCATACTTCATAAAAAACCAAAGCATAAGTTTTCTACAAGATACCATTTTTAGAAAAAATATGATAACCATATGAGACACACATAAATACAAGGTTCTAAATGCAATATAAAATAAATGAGAAATAAAAGAAAAATGCAATGGATGCAATTATCGAGACTTGGGTGGATGTTTGTGCAATTTTTCCTAGAGGGGGGTGCTGCGCACGTGCACCTTAAATAAGCAAGGGCTTTGATGTCGTATGTTGGAGATGTAAGGGATTTAACATAGTTTCACCAAGGGGCACGTGTGCCTCACATGCCCTGCTAGAGTGGGGGTAGGGTGGGTGGGTGGGGCATTGGTGTATTGATGAGGGAACATGGGCATGGGTGCAAAAGCCCCACGGTTCATACTCTTCTCATGTGGGTGGAGGGTCTCCTTGCAAATTTCCTCGTTGTCACGTGTCGCGCAAGTGCAAGGGGCGCAAGGGATTGTGTGGAAGTCGAGTCAATTCTGAAAATCAATCAAGAATTGATATGGAAGGGGCAATGCCTCGATCCTACGGTAACTGTAGCCCTCGTTCTTTGGATTGGAGCAGCTAGTGGACATTCTTCTTGAAGATGGATGGGGTTGCGATGTTGTTGTTTCCCGCACGACGGAGCTCATAGATAAAGGATGATGATCTTCCTTCTCTGGTCGACACACGACCTAGAGGGGGAACGAGTGATGACTGAAGGAGGGGATTATTCTTTGCATGCAAGGCCCATCAACACACGATGAGGACAATGCAATGTGAAGAGGGTGAAAACGATGGCGCTATGGTTTGGACGAAGGTTGGAGCAATGGTGGACGATGGCGGACAGGAGGTGGAGGCGTTGGAAGCGGTGGGGAGAGGTGGCTCTTCCCGATAATCGCTACGTATGGGTGATGAAGATGGAGGGAAGACTCTCCTGTGAAGGGGCTCAAAGGAGATGAAGGACGTTGCGACTTGCGGGAAGGGGAGCTGTTGTGGCAGGGCACGCTCAGCTGGAGATTGACGGAGGAGTCGGGTGGCACGACTGGCACGTGCTGGAGATTAGAGCAACTTGACTGAGGAGATGAGCGGAGCGGTGGTGGTGATTGTCGTGCTAGAGATGGTTGTATTTTCCTAGGAATGGAGTGTTGGGGATATATAGAGATGCGGAAACAATCAATCAACCAGGATAATATCCCCTGAAACTGTCCTGCAGCAAAGATAGCACAACAAGAATATATGTTCCCCACACGGGAACTCAATAGCAACAATGATAGCAACCACATGCAAGCAAGCAAGCACCATAGGAGACAAATATTTTTACGTGGAAACCCTTGCTCAATGTGAGCAAGGGAAAAACCAAGGGGCAAGACCGGCAACAAATCACTACGGTCAAAATGGAGCCAAATGTTCTTCCCGATTTTGTTGCCCACAAAACCGAGGTACAAGCCACACACAATGGATTGTTCTTCAACAAGGAACAAACTATCCCTAGGTATCCAAAATACCAATATGTGCTCTAAAACAAGGAGGACAAAGTAACTCCCCTTGTGGGCTCCCGGATGGAGTCCCAAACATGGCTCGGCTCCTCTTGAGGTCGTCCCCAATGACCTCCAACTGCACCTCCCTCTCGTGCTTGGCCTGCCGCTGCACCTCCAACCCAAACCGTGGATGGACTCGAGCTCCTAGCTGCTTCTCTTTAGGGCTCCAAGCTGCTGCACCCAGCTCGTTCTCTCCTTCGAGTGTGTGGAGGAATATGGGTTTCCGAGAAACCCTTGCGGCTGCCCTCTCTCGCACAAAACAGGGACTATGCGGCTACTAGAATTGGGGTCCCCGATTGGGGTTACCTGGAATGGAAGAAAGGATGGGTAAATATCAAGTATGCCCCCCCCATGTTAGGGTAAACAACTGCTGCTCCAAGTTGGGGCTGGAACTTTTGCAAGTATACCCAACAACCTCCCCCTCCAGCCCCAATGGGGAGGTGTTTTCCTGTGATAGAGATCAACAAGAGGTGACACCGCTCAGCTCTCTACAGAGCTGAAGCTTGTCACGAGTGACTGCCTTTGTCAACATGTCTGAGGGATTCTCATCTGTGTGAATCTTTTTCAACACGAGCTGCTTCTATTCAATTGCATCCCTCAACTAATGGTATCTCACATCAATGTGCTTTGTGCGAGCATGGTGCATGGTAATCTTGCTCAAGTCTATAGCGCTCTGGCTATCACAAAACACAACCGGTTCACTGTCTTCGAATCCAAACTCACCAAGAAAGCGTTGTAGCCACAACGCTTCTTTCCCAGCCTCTGCTGCTGCAATGTATTCTGCCTCAGTAGTTGAGAGAGCAACACATTTCTATAGTTTGGATTGCCATGATATGGCTCCCCCTGCAAAAGTGAAAATGTAGCCTGAGGTGGACTTTCTCTGGTCCATATCTCCTGCCATATCTGCATCAGTGTAGCCACACAGTTTGGGATCTGACCTCCCAAAAGCAAGACACATACTTGAGGTCCCTCTCAAGTATCTCAAGATCCACTTCACCGCCTCCCAATGGTCCTTCCCCGGATTGGACATGAACCTGCTCACCACGCCCACTGCATGGGCTATGTCGGGTCTAGTGCAAACCATTGCATACATGAGGCTTCCTACTGCTGACTGGTATGGAATCTTGGACATCTCTGCTTTCTCCTCAAAAGTAGAAGGACATGACTCTTTGTTCATCTTGAAATGAGAGGCTAAAGGTGTACTGACAGGCTTGGCATTCTTCATGTTGAACCGCTCCAGCACGCGTTCAACATAGCTCTTCTGTGACAACCACAACATGTGCTTGTTCCTGTCCCTTGTAATATGCATCCCTAGGATGTGATTGGCCTTGCCCAAATCTTTCATCTCAAACTCTTTGGAGAGTTCTTTCTTGAGCTTTGCAATGAGGTTGGAATCATGACCTACAATCAACATGTCATCCACATATATATCAAAAGAATGACGAACCTGCCATTGGGAAGACGACGAACATATACGCATGGGTCGGCTGTAGTCCTCTTGAAGCCTTACTTTCCCATGAAAGCATCAAACTTCAAGTACCACTGTCTCGGGGCTTGCTTCAAGCAATAAAGACTCTTCCTCAACCTGCATACCATATGCTCTTTCCCTTTCTTTTGAAATCCCTATGGCTGCTCCATGTAGATCTCTTCCTTCAAATCACCGTGAAGAAACACCGTCTTCACATCCATCTGCTCCAGCTCAAGGTCCATTCTAGCAACAAGTCCTAGCACCATTCTCACTGAGTTCATCTTCACCACTGGGGAGAAGATCTCATCATAGTCCACTCCTTCCTTCTAGCTGAATCCTTTCACTACCAACCTGGCCTTGTACTTCACCTGTCTGCCACTGTCATCTGACTTCAACTTGTACACCCACTTGTTCTTCAAGGCTCTCTTCCCTTTAGGAAGCTCAACAAGGTCATAAGTGTGATTCTTCTTGAGAGATAGCATCTCTTCATTCATTGCATTCTGCCAATGACCCTTGTCCTTGTGCATTTGTGCCTCCTCAAATGTGTATGGCTCACCTGCATCTGTGAGCATCACATACCTAGAATAGGGTAACGAGATGATGGCTGGCGTGTCCTCTCAGATCTCCTGACCTGAGGCTCTGCTGTGTCTGCAACTGGATGAGGTAGCTCCCCCTGCCCTAGGTCCCCTGGACCTGCATCAACGGGGTCTGCATCTGGCTCGTGCTGCTCTAGCTGCCCATCCTCTCCACCTGTACCATGTACTAGAGAGGGATCTGGGTCCTCATCACTGTCATCATCCATGGAGATCTCATCTCCATCACCACTCTCAGTGGTGTCCTCAGTCAATGTCTAATTCTCATAGAAAATCACATCCCTGTGCCTGGTGACTGTCTTCTTTCTTGGATCCCAAAGATGGTATCCAAACTCCTGATCTCCATAGCCAAGAAAAATACAAGGCACTGCCTTGTCATCCAACTTCTTTCGCTGCTCCTTGGGTACCAATGCATACGCCTTGCATCCAAACACCCTCAAATGAGCATATGAGGGGTCCTTCCCTGTCCAAACTCGCTCTGGAATCTGAAAACCCAAAGGAACTGATGGAGATCGGTTCACTAAGTAACATGCAGTGCGAACCGCCTCAATCCTAAAGGTCTTGGGCAACTTCGCTGTCTTCAGCATACAACGAACTCTCTCAACAATGGTCTTGTTCATCCTTTCAGCTAGACCATTGTGCTGGGGTGTGCCTGGCTCTGTCCTCTCATGCCTGATGCCATGCTCTGCATAATAGCCCTGAAAGCTATGGGAGGTGTACTCTCCCCCATTGTCCGTGCGTAGACACTTCAATAATTTTCCTGTCTCGCGCTCAACCATGGCATGGAACTTCTTGAAGCAATAAAACACTTGATCCTTTGATCTCAGCACATACGCCCGCACCTTCCTAGATGCATCATCACTGAAGGTGACAAAATACCTGTTGCCTCCCAAAGAGGCCGTGTCCATAGGACCACAAACATCAGAATGAACCAACTGTAGAAGGTCTCCCTTCACCTTGGATCTTGCTCTGTATGGTGCACTCCTGCTCTTCCCAACCTCACATGCATCACAAGGAGACAAAGTGATGTCATTGTGGTAGGGGATCAACTCTCTCTTGCTAAGAAGCTATAAGCCCTTCTGGCTCATGTGACCAAGTCGACGGTGCCACAAATCTGAATTATCTACTTCACTAGCATGCAAACTGCCATCCATGACCTTCACTATAGTCATATAGATTGTGTGACACAAGCTTCCCCTGGCCATGGTGAGAGAACCCTTGCTAATCTTGCATCTGCTGTCGCCGAACTTCAGATGGTAGCCTTCACTATCTAGCTGTGAGCCAGATATAAGGCTAAGACGTACATCAGGAACATGCCTCACATTCTGGAGTGCCATTGAGCACCCAACATCAGTCTGGATCGAGATGGTGCCCATGTGATAAACATGGAAATCGATGGTCTTAAGTTCAACACAAAGCGTGAACTCAGTCGAAGTGTCGACCAATCAAAATCCGAGTTTAATCAACAATTAACCCACACTAAAGATCAATAATTAGAAATAAATGTGGAGTTAAAATTTATTTTTAACTCTGCACAAATGGTGTATAGTGTCAAGTATGCAGAGAGTTCGAACACAGGGAGCAAGCAGGATAGTTCAAGCAAGTGTTAAAGTGTGTGAGTGTGTGAAGTGTCTACACTAAGCAAGCAAGCAAATGAATTTTTGTGGGTTTTTAATTTTTAATTTTTTTTATTTAATTTTTAATTTTGTATTTTGATTTTTAATTTTTTTGATTTTTTTATATTTTATATTTTATATTTTTTTTATTTCCTTTTCAATATTGGAAAGTAGAGGCAAGATAATAAATGACAAGCTAAAGTATTTATAAAAATGCACAAAAATAACCAAAAATTCAGAACTAAGATGTTTTTGGTATTTTTATAATTTTTTACTGTTTTTGTGATTTTTGGGGATTTTTCAAGGTGTTTTTGATATTTTTAAATACTCAAATAAGGCAGAACAGTGCAAATAATGCTGGTTGTGAATAAAAAGCAAGTTAAAAATAACAACCAGCAGCTCAAAATTTTCACACTATTTTTCAAAAAAAAAGGACAAAATAAGGAACAAACAGAAACTGAGTTTTCAATTTTTGGACTTTTCTACTATTTTATATATTTTTTTGAAGTTTTTGAGTGTTTTTAAGTTTTTAGTGTTTTTCTTTTGAGATTTTTAATGATTTTTGGAGTGACACTAAAAGATGATAAAATAGACACTAGGTAATTTTTTTGGAATTTTTGGAGGTGTTTAAATATTTTTTTTGGTATTTTCTAAACTAGACAGTGCACAGAAAGGCTGTTTTTGATTTTTAATAAATATGAAAATAAAATAGAATCAAAAACTAAAATTGTGGCGTGGAAGTACACGTGTCCAGGTGCTTAAGTCTATTTTTGTGAAATTTTTGGAGTTAAAATGATAGGTTAAATAATTAGAGCAAACATCCAAGCATTAAACAGTCTTGGCAGGGGTATATGTGCAATATCTAAAACATCCAGGGACATACATGCAATTTTCCACAAAAATATACACTGAATATTCAATTTTTAGCACCAAAATGCAATTACAAAAGCCGCCTGGGCCTCTTAGCAATTTTCCCACCAGGGCGCGTGACTTGCACGCGCCTGGCGAGGACTAAAACGCAATATTTCAAAACCTGAGGGCTTAATTGCAAAAGAACCAAAAAGTTTGTACTGGATATGAAAGTTTTTGTACTGAAACGAAATACACAAAAGCCCGAGGGGGTCATTGCAAAATGCCCACCCCCTCACGTGTACAGGTCACGTGAGGTGACGTGGCGAAGGACCTAAGTGCAAATAAGCCAAGTTCGGGGGTCTCTATGCAAATATTACAAAATTTTTACACTACAGACAAAAGTTTAAATACTAATAAATAAATACAAAAAGCGCAAGGGGTCATATGCAAAATACCCTATGCGCGTGATCAGACGGCTGATGGCAAGCCACTTATACACGTGGCGCTTGATGGACGGCCGATGTCGCTTCGCTCGTGGACGTCTGGGATCAGATCTCGGCTGCGATCGACGGTGGCTGGGTCTTCAAGATCGGACGGTCCACGATCTGTCTGAAGCTCCTCCTCGATCCAACGGTGGCGAAGCCCGGAGCAAGAACATCGACGAACTCCGGCGAGCCGAGGTTCGCCGAGGTCAAGCTCCGTCTCCGGCGAGCGGTTTGGCTTCAAAAGCGGGCTGGAGGCTCCTCAGGTCTTCGTCTCTCTCCTGGAGGCATCAAAATACCGCGGCGGCGGCCGAGGTGCTCAGGTGAAGGTGGCGGAGCTAGGAAGCTCGGCCACAGTCCGGCGAGCGTCAAAACTCGCCTCCAGGCGCTTTCGTTCGTGCTTTGACCTGCAAGAATGGTCAACGGGTCCAGGGCAAATTGCCTGGACCCTTGGATGGTCGGGGAAGGGCGTGGTTCGCGATATGGATGCACGGCCGGAGGTGCGCTCCGGCCAAGGTGCGTGATCGGGCGATTTGGGTGACGGAACTTCGAATCTTTTTGGGGTTTTTGATCCTAAAGCTAGCAGGAATAAAATGGTGCAAAGAAAAGAGTGGGGGGACGCCCTCAATGGCCGGAGCCAGAGGAAAAAGGGTACCTCGACGCCGGCTGTTGGCGGAGGTGGTGGAGGCTCCCTCGACTTCGAACGCCTGGGCTGAGGAGCTGGCGATGGTGCTGTCACCTCCAAGGAGCTCAGGAGCACAAGGGCGGCGCTGAAGGGTGGACCAAGGGGACTCAAAAATCAAAAGGAAAGAAGGGGGTCGGTTTTAAGTGGTTTGACCCTGAGCTGCAGGGGTCCAAAGATCAAGGCATATCTTGCAAATCTTGGGTCCGACGACCAAGGTTAAGCATGGGCGAGCTAGAGGGAGGATCGAGGAATAATGTTGCAGAAGATTGCAACACAAAAAGATGAAAGTTTTGGCCTCGAAAAATCCATGAAATTGGGTCAAAACCGAGGTCTGACAAGGGCTATAGGGTGTAGGTCAGACTGTTGACCTTGGTCAACAGTCCTGGCCTCCTGGTTGGTCCACGTGGACCAACCAGGAAAAACCCTGGAAAAATATTTTAATAATTCTATTTAAAATACTAAATGGCCGAATTAGATAAAAGTTATAAAATAAAAAATGTTTAGAATTTTATGTAGTATTTTATTTTGATTTTTAATTATTTTTAGGAGTTATATTTTTACAAGTTACCTTTTTAACTCTATATAGGTATAATACCTATGTATTTTAGTATTCTATTTTTATTTAATTTTATTATTTTCATTTAATATTTTATAAAATTATAGAATACTTTTATATACATAAATATATTTTTATTTTATTTTTCTGATATGTTTTGTATATTTAATAAAATACAGGTGTATTTTGTATAAGTATATGTATATAGGTAATGTACCTATGTATTGAATATATACAAGTATTTTTATTTGTATTTTAATTATGTTTTTATTCTGATTTTAATACACATAATTATTATAAGTATTATTTACAACATTATAAAAATATAAAATTATGAAAATAATAAATAAATAATAAATTGAATATTTTAATATGTACAAGTATACAATGGGGGTCCAAAACTCAGCTTTCAAACCGTAGCTCCGCCAAATGCGAAACCACCGCCATTGGATAGATTATTTTATTCTATATACAATTAAAGGTGAGTACACTGCATTTGGAGTTGTCAGTTGTGAGATACGGGTCTGGGAAGTTGGGATTTTGGATTTTTATTCAGACCGTAACTTTTTATCTATACATTCTTTTTATGTGAAATCAATTTTGTATTTTTCTTTATTAAATTATCTACAACTTTCATGTACAATGTTTCTTTATTTGATGTATAAAAAGTGGAACCAAAAATAGGTCCCAAAATGAATAAAGAATGAATGGAATGTATGGGTATTTTATTGGTATTTCTGACCTTATCTCCCCCTACTTTATTCCTTGTCGACCTATTCATCAAGATGCCTAGGTCTCGGGGGTTTTGGGTCATAAAATATTTACAATATTTTATTCTTTTTCTTTTCTTTATTTATTCTATAATTTTGGCCTTAATTACAGTATTTTACACACTATTGTTATGCACATGTATGGATGCTAAGATGCTCTATTTAAGGGTATTTACAGGCATTTGCTAGGGTTTTTGGTGCCAAAATGATAGAATAAAGATGATGAAATGTGGATTCATCATCCCCCTATACTTTACCTTTGCTAGTCTCTAGCAAACACTTATGCAATAAGTGCAAAAGAAAAGAAAGAAAAGAAAAAGAAGAAATTGGATTTTATTCAATTATCAAACTTGTTCTTGCAAAATCAAAGTTTGGAGCTTAAGTCGGACCTTTGGAATTTTAGTGCGGGCGGAACCTTAGTGAGAACCGTGTTTGAAATCCAACAGCCCTTGAGAATCCCAAAACTCTGTCCACGTCTCCTCAATAGCCAGGTCAGAAATGTCTCAATTCATACGCAAACTCTTACGACTATGAATCTGACTTGTACAGTGTAAGTGATGGTGGCTCTTCCCAACTAGAATGACAAAGAAACTGACTTCTCCAGTACGACAACCCAATGATTCCCCAATCCAGCAACTCCATCCTCGAGGAGCGGGGTATTCCCTTCTAAGTTCAAGTGGCAACCAGCTCAAGAGGAGGGGGTGAAGAGAAGAATGGACGGTAGCCAGTGTAGCTACCTATCCTTGGATGCCAGACCAGTGTAGTCAAGTCATCCTGCTGCAGGCTCACATATTTGACTTTGGAACTCAAGCTTGCTTATTGACTTTGTACATACTTGCAGGCTTTTTATTTTTGTACATGCCTGAACTTTTTTTTTTTTGAATACTATATACAGCAGCATTTACATAAGGAGTTTTTCCTCTTGAGCCAGTAGACTATCCCTCTTTTGAAGCTTTATCGCAACCCATAGCCTCCTGTCTTTAGACTTCCTAATCACTGGACGGGTTGGGGTGCACTTCCCTCCCTAGAGGAGGACAAGTGTTTCCACTTGTGTGCGTCTCATACCGGCAAATCCAATCCCCTCACCACTCTAACTGAGTTTAGCCACGTGAAAGGTGCGAGTGTCCAAGTTAGGTCATTATCAACAAGAGTCGTGCGTGTGCTCCGAAATACTCTACTTAGGCAGTCAAGAATTCATTGAACCAAGTCCCGTGATTCTCAAAGAATTAAGTCAACTGGACCTGAAGTACCTCAAACCCAGTTCCTATAAGGTTCCTGTTATTAGGTAGATTTTAAGGCCCAATCAAGCTCCAATCTTCGGATTTTACTCAGACTTGTTCAACTATCAAACTCAGTCCGAAAAATGCTCATGCTATGCAATGCAATGCAGAAAATATTTTTGTGATGCAATTTTTCAAGGATTTTGAACTTTTTATGGATTTTTGAAAAGATGATGTTGATGATGCATATGCATTTTTTTTTGTATTTTTCAAAAAGATTTTTCAAATGTTTTTGGATTTTAATTTTGCAAATGTTTTTGGGAATTTTTGAAAACAAAAAGTTTTGGCTAAAAACTAGGTGAAAATATGTACACGGGAGTGCTTCTTATATATACAAGAAGTGGATTTTAAGAATTTACAGGGTAAGTGGTCAATTTTATACATATGTATATATAGTGGATTTTGGTGTGATGTGTATATTCCTCAAACTTATTTGAAAACAATTTACACACAAATTTTGAAAACTATAGTCCAAAATAATTTTTACAAACATTTTACACACATTTGAAAATCATTTTGCAAAGGCTTTCAAAACAGTATATATAGGTTTTTCAAATCATTTTTGCAACCATTTTTCAAACCATTTGCAAATCATTTTTCAAACATTTTTATTTCACACAAAGAAAATAAATTTTTACAAAACACATTTTTACAAAGGTTGAAAACATATAACAAAATATTTTCAAAATAGTTTTCAATAGATGTTCACAAAGTTTTTCAAACTATTTTTCAAACATTTTGCAAGAAACATTTTCACCTGATTTATTAATCAGTAAATACAAAAAGAATTTGAGGAATAACCACATCTTTTTATTAATGAATTTTAATGCATTTTTAAGAATTATTAGCCATATTATTAGGAAAATACGAAAGTACGAGTTATGGCTAAAGTATATACGCAGTATATACGACCCCCCTATACTTAGCTTGAGCTATGTCCTCATAGATCGGAGAGAAAAGAGAAGACATAACTCGTACTAAGTATAGACAAGTCTAAAGAATAAAGGAATAATAGATGAATAAATAAATGAGAAGTTGACCGTCCCCCCTATACTTAGGATCAAATAATCCTAAGTATAGCAGACTGTACATAACGCAGGGAGGGTCAAGGGTGGGAATGAACAGATCGTACTCAGATTGTCTCCCCCTATACTTAGGGTAAGATATCCCTAAGTATAGACAAAAAGAAGAGACAATGGAGAGGATCAAAAAGCATAGAAAAACTCGGGGTGCCGACCCCCCTATACTTAGGACAAAGTACGTCCTAAGTATGGAAAACTGTCTACAAGGGTGGCACCTTTTTGATAGAGAAAGAAGATAGAAAAGGAAAAGAAGAAAAGAAGAAAATAAGAAAATAAATCGACAGACAACAAAGTGATATAAACAGATGGATCTGTACAGCGGAAGATAGAATTGATCACCATGTATGAGATGTAGATGATGAGAGTCAAAGGACACATCTCATACCAGAAGAATGGGGGCGACGTCAATGGTCGGCGGATCATGATCACGATATAGTTTCAGGCGTTGACCATTGACGCGGAAGGTAGAGGAAGATGACGGTTCGGATATGTCGATGCTGCCATTGTCATGTACCTTCCTGACCACATACGGTCCTTTCCACTTGCTCTGTAACTTCCCTGGAAATAACTTTAGCCTTGAATCAAACAACCATACTCTCTGATCTGGCTCAAACTGTTTATGGCTGATATGCGAATCGTGCCATGTCTTCACTTTCTCTTTGTACTGTAGGCTGTTGGAGAAGGCTGTATCTCTCAATTCCTCCAGGGCTGCCAATTCTGGTCTTCTCTGGTCTCCTATACTCTCGGGATCTAGAAGCAACTCAGTAACTGCCCAAAAAGATTTATGCTCGATTTCCACTGGCAAATGGCACGGCTTGCCATAGACGAGACGAAAGGGAGATGTTCCCAATGGATTCTTGAAAGAAGTCCGATAAGCCCACAAGACCGAGTCCAAAAGTTGTGACCAATCCTTTCGGTCTGGGCGGACAACTTTCTGCAAGATAGTCTTTATCTCCCTATTCGATACTTCGGCAAGACCATTAGTCTGAGGGTGATAAGGAGTGGCAACCCGATGGTCAATGCTGAACTCGTCTGCAAGGGCCCTGACTTTGTCATTGATGAAGTGAGACCCCCCGTCTGAAATCAAGACTCTAGGTACACCGAACCGCGAAATGATATTTTTCCTCAAAAATTTGCAAACGGTTTTAGCATCTGCGGCTCGGGCGGGGATGGCCTCAACCCATCGGCTGACATAATCTACAGCGAGCAAAATATGCTCGAATCCCTGACTCTTAGGAAATGGGCCCATGAAATCAATTCCCCATGCATCAAAAATCTCACAGAAGTGAATGGGTTGCATGGGCATCATGTCCCTCTGTCCGCAGGTTCCCATTTTCTGACAGTCAGTACATCTCTTCACGAACTCATCAGAATCCTTGAAGAGAGTAGGCCACCATAGGCCGGATTGAAGCACCTTTTGTGCTGTTCTTTTTCCAGAATGATGTCCTCCTGCCTCAAGCTTGTGGCAGTATGTGAGGACGCTATGCTGCTCTTCTTGAGGAATGCACCTCCTCCAGATACTATCTCCTCCTTCATGATAAAGGACGGGATCCTCCCAATGGTAAAACTTGGCCTTAGCTAGGAAGGTCTCAAGTTTCTGCCTGGGCCAACCCTGAGGGACTGTCTTGGCAACAAGATAGTTTACAAAGTCAGCATACCATGGGAGTGAGGTGACAGCCAAGATCGCCTCATCTGGAAATGTCTCTGTTATAGGTGCGCTGGGCTCAGATTCCTCAAGATTCTCCAATCTGGAGAGATGATCTGCCACCACATTATTGACTCCAGGCTTGTCCTTAATCTCAATATCAAATTCCTGGAGTAGAAGGATCCATCTGGTGAGACGTGCTTTGGCATCCTTCTTAGCCATTAAGTACCGGATGGCGGTATGATCAGTGTAAATGGTCACTCTAGATCCGAGAATATATGATCGATACTTATCAAGAGCGAACACTACGGCCAGCATCTCTTTCTCAGTCACAGTGTAATTCCGCTGCGCGACATCCAAAGTCCGGCTGGCGTAGTGAATGGCAAACGGTAAACCATCCCTCCTCTGTCCGAGCACAGCCCCAACGGCAAAATCTGAAGCATCTGTCATGATCTCGAATGGGAGAGACCAATCAGGTGGCTGAAGGACAGGAGCTGAAACAACCATGTTCTTGAGAGTTTCAAATGCTTCAAGACACTTATCATTAACAATAAACTCGGTGTCTTTGTTCAGCAAGTCAGTAAGCGGTCGGGCAATTCGACTGAAGTCCTGAATGAACCGTCGGTAGAAACCGACATGCCCCAGAAAAGACCGTAACTGACGCAGATTGGACAGCGGATTGAGTTTTCTGATGATGTCCACCTTAGCCGGATTGACCTCCATGCCCCTGTTGGATACGATATGACCAAGGACCGTCCCTTGAGTCATCATGAAATGACTCTTCTCCCAGGATAAGTCAAGATTGACCTCAATGCAGCGCTTCAGCACACGGTCTAGGCAGTCAAGACAAGCGTCGAACCCATCGCCATAGACCGAGAAGTCATCCATGAAGACCTCTAAACAGTCACCCACCATGTCCGAGAAGATGGACAACATGCACCTTTGGAATGTCGCCGGAGCGTTACATAGACCAAAGGGCATCCGTCTGAAAGCATAAGTCCCGAACGGACAGGTGAATGTCGTTTTCTCCTGGTCTTCGGGCGCAATGGCCACTTGATTGTATCCAGAGTACCCATCAAGGAAACAATAGTGACTCTTCCCAGCTAGCCGCTTGATAATCTGATCAATGAAGGGAAGCGGGAAGTGATCCTTCTTGGTGGCCTCATTCAATCGTATGTAGTCCACACAGACCCTCCAAGAAGTTGGTACTCTGGTAGCGATCTCCTCTCCAGACTCATTAACAACTGTAGTGATACCCGTCTTCTTGGGTACCACATGTAACGGACTTACCCATTTGGAGTCGGAGATGGGATAGATGAAATCAGCGCTCCACCACTTGGAAATTTCTTTCATGACTACGTCTCGAAGATTCGGGTTCAGCCGTCGTTGGAACTCACGTGACGGCTTAGCGTTATCTTCAAGATAGATGTGGTGAGAGCAAAGATTTGGGCTCAGCCCCTGGAGATCAGCTATACTCCAACCGATTGCCTTGCGGTTTCTTTCAAGAACCTCCATCAGACGAGATTCTTGCTCTCCAGTCAAATCTGCTGAGATAATGACTGGGTGCATTTCTGGCTCTCCAGCAAGGAATCTGTACTTCATCGACTGCGGCAGAGGTTTCCGTTCTGGGCAACTGGGAGGTGGCAGATCTGGCTTCTGATATGTCTGTGTGAAGGCGACCAGGTCTGCATGGGAGAACTCTCGCTCTGCATAAATTTCTGACGAAGGGCGGCCTGATGGTTCATCAATAAACTGCACTGGCTCGCACTCTGTCATGGCTGTCGGCTCAGAAAGAATCAGACAAGGTAAATAATCGTCAAAGTCATCCCAGTCTATATCTGAATCTGAGGGATCAGAAGACGATGAGCAAGATTGAAATTCCTCAGCACCACTCATCACAACACTGTCAGCCTCAGAGATATCCTCATCCAGGGATGTGCTCTCCCGGCTCTCGACTGCCATGAGCTTGAGATACAGTGAATCTGTAGGCAAGGCAAGGGTCGGTGCTACAGGATCTTTCCAGTTGGATTCATCATCAGTCATCTCAAAATCACAAATATGGTGGATGTCTAACTCCTCCTCTGTCATCTGCGCTGCTTCGCTGGACTGCTCGGAGCACTCTAACTCTCTAGCTCTGATTTCTTCAATCGTCTCTATTTGTATGGTTTCGCCCTCTACGTGAAAACATACCTTCCCACTATCATGGTCGGTCACCGCCTTGGCTGTGGCCAAGATTGGACGTCCGAGAATGATGGGGGCATCAGTTACCGACTCAGGGATCTCCATGTCCAACACAACGAAGTCCACGGGGAATTTCAGGCCCTGAATGGTAACGACCACGTCTTTCAATAGCCCCTTCAGCCTCTTAATCGACCTATCAGCAAACTGAAGGACGGTTCTGCTTCGAAGAAGAGGGCCAAACTCGAACTGCTTGAGTAAGGCTGCCGGAAGGAGGTTAATTGAAGAGCCGCTGTCTAATAGAGTACGATCAAACTGCTGCTCCTGAATCTCGCATCTGACATAAGGAGCCCCTGCGTCTGGTCGCTTGGCTGGCAATGTTTTCTGAATGGCGCAGCAAGTGTCATGAGTGAGCATATGGATTTGATCTCTGTGCCTCTTCTTCCTTCTGACAGTAGTTGTTTCTTTCAAATTCTTCTTGAAGAAGGGGATATGCTCAAATGCTTCCCGTAGAGTCAGTTGAATATGAAATCTGTCAATCATTTCGTTGCCGAACTCTACCTGTTGGCTCTTTTTTGGATTTTCTTTTTTGTTCCCCTTCGCTCGGCGGAGTGCCTCAGGGAAGGGGATGGTAGGGGCCTCCTCAGATGGAGGACTAGGAGTCGGTCTCTGTGCCTGTGAAGACGGAGAACCCATACAATTATCATCATTCACAACATATGGATCCGCAATTTGAACAGAAACCTTTCCTTTATTCATATTTTTGTTTTTGTTTTTGTTCCCACAGTCTCTAGGTACAAAATGTGGTAACATCATAGTTGGTGGCTCAACAAAAGTAGATGTGGTGGCCTCAGCACCACCACTCGCACCGGTCTTCGCGGCATCAGCACCGCGCTCGGGTTCATCATCCAAAATGGTGGTTTCAGCACCACCGTCTGCATCTGGCATCACAACGGCATCAGCACCGTTGTCCTGGACTCCATCATTGGTGGCATCAGCACCACCGTCTTCAACATCATCATTAGCGGTATCAGCACCGCTCCTCTGCTCCTCTGGCGCTCCTGGTTCAGCATCTGGTTGTCGCTCAGAAGAGGCGCCGCCGGCTGGCATCCTACCGCTCCTAGTAGTCACAAAATTAGCATCATTCAAAGGATAAGACATATCATTCAAATCGTCACTAGGAGGGGTATCCTCTGTGAACTCTACCTGCTCAGATTTTCTTTTCAGGTTATTAGGATTAGGTTCGATCTGAGCTGGTATGGCGGCCTTGCCTTTGATGATTTCCCGCATCTCCTGCCGGAATTCATCCATTTCTTGCCTGAAAGATGCTCGCTATTCAGAAAGCAAGCGGGCAAGATCATCGAGGGCTGGGTTCTCATAGGCTGGACCCTGAGAACCGGATGTCTGTCCCTGCTGGAAATAGGGCTGCTGCTGATACTGGGGGGAAGGCTGGTGATAAGACTGCTGAGGCGGCTGGCGCTGCCTCCACTGCTGTCCCTGATAGGAGGGACGAGGACCACTCTGGTATTGTTGCTGATGGGCATACTGGGGCTGTTGCTGTTGTGTCGGCTGGCTGTTCTGCTGTCCTTGGGCAGGAGGATGCTGCTGGGATGAGGATCCACCATTACCCCAACGGAATCCGGGGTGGTCCCTACGAATTGCGGGCTGAGGGTATCGGTCATACCAAATCCCATTGACTTCCATCAATGGTTCCTGCTCAAAGGAGGGTGGAGGGAGAACTGCCAGTGGCTGCTCCGGCTGATAAACCACCATCTGCGTGTCCTGAGATGGCGGTTGCTCTGGATGGTACTGCAACAATGGAACCGGCTCCGCCTGGATATGGTTTACCTGGCGGTATGAGGTGGAGGCCTAGTTGGGATTGCTGCTGCTGGAAGCAACGTGTGACCTGGGAGGCTATTGGGAATGGGCTTGTGCCTCCTGAATACATAGAATTTGAATCTTCAGGTCACTCATGGTTTTTGTGAGAAGGTCCATCTAGGCTAGACCTTGGTTCTGCTTCTTTTCGAGGATCTCCATGCGATCCAACTTTTCACTAATTATGCCCATGTCGGCTGCTGCTGATTCGGCTTGGGCTGCGGCTACCGACGTTGTGCTGGGACCGGCATCGATGCGGGCGATCCTCTGAAATGATCCCGCTCCTTGCGGGGGCTTCTGCTGAGTATAGACTCGGGCCTGGGTCATCACTGTAGAGTTCTCTGCCATGCCTTCGTAGATGGCCCAGACGTCGTCTTCTCCCTTGGAGAAATAGGACCCACCGCAAGAGGCGTTCACAAGCCCCTGCAGCTCCGGTGTCAGCCCACAGAAGAAACTCTGCACCAGGTTGGGCTTGGAGATATCGTGATGTGGACACCGGTCTATGAGCTCTCTGAATCGATCCTAGGCTTCATGAAATTGTTCATTTGGGATCATGACAAAATTGCTAATCATAGCTCTAGCTGCGTTGGTCCGGCCGAGAGGATAGTATTTCTTTAAATATGCGGTCCGGAGATCTGCCCAAGTATCGACGAATCGCCCAAGATGTTTGAGCCAATATGCGGCTCTATCAACCAATGAGAATGGGAAGGCGATCATCTTAATGGTGTCCTCGGTCATCAACCGATCATGGATGGTACTGCAAATCATCTCGAATTCTTGGAGGTGGAGGTACGGCTCTTCGGTTGGCAGCCCGTGAAACTTGGGTAGCAACTGAATCGTGTGGTGCCGAAGCTCGAAGTCTCCGTGGATTGGCGAGAGTCTGATCCACCGGTGAGTGAGGGACGAAGCTGGGTTGTGCAGTTCCCTCATGATAGTCTGTGGCGGTCGCTCAGCGTCTGGATCGCCTCCTCCTGCATCGGGTCCTCCTCCTCCTCCACTGCCACCGCCCCCAGGTCGGTTTTCTCTCAGCTGTGCTATCTCTCTCATCAGATCACCCATAAATGTTCCCTGGTCACGGATCTGTCTCTGCATATTTTCCAAGGACGCTAGCAAGGAATTGTTGATGGCCGCTTGATCAATAATGAACGGGGGATGATCGTGGTCATCTTGGTGCTCGACTTTGTCTGCCATTACTGGATTCTCTGAAAAAGCAAATGAGGCCATTTCAGGTGCTGTAGAATGAGCCGAACTCTGTGATGCATTGAACTCTGACACAATTGGACTGAGAGAAGGAGAATGGGAAGGGTGGTCGAGGGGGAACAGGGTGGATGTAAACTCGGGCTCGGAGAGCGGACTCTCCGAGGCATTCCTAGATGAGTAAGGAGGAGTGCTAGATAGCGGTGTTTTTGATCTTGACCTAAATAAATCTAGCAATCAAACGCAAAGCAAGGGTGGATTCACCAACTCAACTCGTGAAGCCGTGAAGGTTCGGCTTTTATCTTGTCAATTTTAGCTTGTTTTCAGGTATTTATCTTTTCACGAGTCCTTAGAACGCTACGCCTATAGGAGCGAGAGTACTGCCAGGAAAGTGTCCCCGTACTTGTCCTCCTCCTGTGTACTGTAACTTGCGCTTTTTGAGGTCCTTGTAACCCTTCCTGGATCCCTACTCAGCCAAAGAAATAGAGGGAGGAAGCCGATAGGCGAAACCGATACTTCGGACCTCGCTCGCAACGGAATCACCCGTGAGCGTGCAAGATCCTACTCGGACGCAGCCGGTGAGACAGACACACCCGTGAAGGCGTGGCCTAGGCTCGGTACTTCGGACAAGGTCGGCGCTCACACAATAGTGAGTCACCAATGGCGACCAAGTCCTACTCGACTACGTACGATAGTAGCGCCAATACTTCGGAAATCCAGGCGATACACAAGGCAGCCACAAGTTGGGTTTTTGTCTCTAATCCTTACGAAGCGCTCACCTCACTTGGAAGGAGACCTTCCCATGCAACCTGAATACAAGTGAGGGTATTACTCACCCCAAGCAATGAATCCAATTACCACTTTTATTTTGGTCAAGTTTTCTTTAGCAGTCCCTTTTTTAATTTTTTTGGTGTTATCGCTTCTTTTGAGTAAATTCAAACAAGCACCTAACGATTTTTGTATTTTTCCTTTATCCTACTTTGTTCCAAAAACAGAGGGAGAATAGAGTCGGAAAAGCCGTGCAAGTCGACACCAAGGTGGAAATCTCACCTTTGTGCCTAGATGATGCGTGCAAAGTAAGAGGACTTACAGCGAATCCCAGCTCTCTCCATGCGAGATGCAAAGCAGAATTTTTAAACCTAAGCTATATGGCGATATGCAAGCGGAAATCGTCCTAGAACAGGCAGCTGCTAGCGTGAAGAACCACAAGTTAACTATTAACTCCTAATCCGAGTGTCCGGTCTAGGCTCACCCCTCCTCTGCCCAACACATTTGGGGTAGGAGAAAGCGCTTGTTCGGGTGTGAGCTCGCGACGCGTGGATTTGGAAGCTACTAGCTAACTGTTTAATTAGTCTAAGTCCAAATACGAATCTATGGGAGCATGCAAAGATAATTAGGTGTTTGGACCTATTCTAATCGAGTCAAGCAGGACCTAGAACTAAGAGCTCAATCCACAAAAGAAGGTGAAAAATGAAAACAGAACCGGAAAATGACAGCGATAAAAACTCGATGAAATCCGCGGTGAGCCCCCGGGTGAACAAACACCCGGAAATTAGGCCCGAATGTCTGAGTGTCCAAGTCCAAGTGTACCTGTATTATTACAATTAAATGAATCACTCTCTCTCACCAAAAATAAATGAAAACTAATCTAATCACTCTCTCTCTCACTCCTTGCTCTCTCCTGCCGGCTTGGCTAAAGAACAGCCGGCTCTGCTTCCCAAGGATGCGTCGGGTCACCTAGGCGATCCGCCTCGCTCCGCGGTCCCCTCGCAAGAAGACAAAGAAGAGTGGTCAGATAGCTCAACAAGATATATCAAAATGTAAGAGATGGAAAATGATGCTATGGTAAACAATCACACAATCAAACAAATATATCAAAATGTGAACTACTCGCTGTTGCTCCCCGGCAACGGCGCCATTTGATAAACACGGAAATCGATGGTCTTAAGTTCAACACAAAGCGTGAACTCAGTCGAAGTGTCGACCAATCAAAATCCGAGTTTAATCAACAATTAACCCACACTAAAGATCAATAATTAGAAATAAATGTGGAGTTAAAATTTATTTTTAACTCTGCACAAATGGTGTATAGTGTCAAGTATGCAGAGAGTTCGAACACAGGGAGCGAGCAGGATAGTTCAAGCAAGTGTTAAAGTGTGTGAGTGTGTGAAGTGTCTACACTAAGCAAGCAAGCAAATGAATTTTTGTGGGTTTTTAATTTTTAATTTTTTTATTTAATTTTTAATTTTGTATTTTGATTTTTAATTTTTTTGATTTTTTTATATTTTATATTTTATATTTTTTTTATTTCTTTTTCAATATTGGAAAGTAGAGGCAAGATAATAAATGACAAGCTAAAGTATTTATAAAAATGCACAAAAATAACCAAAAATTCAGAACTAAGATGTTTTTGGTATTTTTATAATTTTTTACTGTTTTTGTGATTTTTGGGGATTTTTCAAGGTGTTTTTGATATTTTTAAATACTCAAATAAGGCAGAACAGTGCAAATAATGCTGGCTGTGAATAAAAAGCAAGTTAAAAATAACAACCGGTAGCTCAAAATTTTCACACTATTTTTCAAATAAAAAGGACAAAATAAGGAACAAACAGAAACTGAGTTTTCAATTTTTGGACTTTTCTACTATTTTATATATTTTTTTGAAGTTTTTGAGTGTTTTTAAGTTTTTAGTGTTTTTCTTTTGAGATTTTTAATGATTTTTGGACTGACACTAAAAGATGATAAAATAGACACTAGGTAATTTGTTTGGAATTTTTGGAGGTGTTTAAATATTTTTTTTGGTATTTTCTAAACTAGACAGTGCACAAAAAGGCTGTTTTTGATTTTTAATAAATACGAAAATAAAATAAAATCAAAAACTAAAATTGTGGCGTGGAAGTACACGTGTCCAGGTGCTTAAGTCTATTTTTGTGAAATTTTGGAGTTAAAATGATAGGTTAAATAATTAGAGCAAACATCCAAGCATTAAACAGTCCTGGCAGGGGTATATGTGCAATATCTAAAACATCCAGGGACATACATGCAATTTTCCACAAAAATATACACTGAATATTCAATTTTTAGCACCAAAATGCAATTACAAAAGCCGCCTGGGCCTCTTATCAATTTTCCCACCAGGGCGCGTGACTTGCACGCGCCTGGCGAGGACTAAAACGCAATATTTCAAAACCTGAGGGCCTAATTGCAAAAGAACCAAAAAGTTTGTACTGGATATGAAAGTTTTTGTACTGAAACGAAATACACAAAAGCCCGAGGGGGTCCTTGCAAAATGCCCACCCCCTCACGTGTACAGGTCACGTGAGGTGATGTGGCGAAGAACCTAAGTACAAATAAGCCAAGTTCGGGGGTCTCTATGCAAATATTACAAAATTTTTACACTACAGACAAAAGTTTAAATACTAATAAATAAATACAAAAAGCGCAAGGGGTCATATGCAAAATACCCTATGCGCGTGATCAGACGGCTGATGGCAAGCCACTAATACACGTGGCGCTTGATGGACGGCCGATGTCGCTTCGCTCGTGGACGTCTGGGATCAGATCTCGGCTGCGATCGACGGTGGCTGGGTCTTCAAGATCGGACGGTCCACGATCTGTCTGGAGCTCCTCCTCGATCCAACGGTGGCGAAGCCCGGAGCAAGAACAGCGACGAACTCCGGCGAGCCGAGGTTCGCCGAGGTCAAGCTCCGTCTCCGGCGAGCGGTTTGGCTTCAAAAGCGGGCTGGAGGCTCCTCAGGTCTTCGTCTCTCTCCTGGAGGCGTCAAAATACCGCGGCGGCGGCCGAGGTGCTCAGGCGAAGGTGGCGGAGCTGGGAAGCTCGGCCACAGTCCGGCGAGAGTCAAAACTCGCCTCCAGTCGCTTTCGTTCGTGCTTTGACCTGCAAGAATGGTCAACGGGTCCTGGGCAAACTGCCTGGACCCTTGGATGGTCGGGGAAGGGCGTGGTTCGCGATATGGATGCACGGCCGGAGGTGCGCTCCGGCCAAGGTGCGTGATCGGGCGATTTGGGTGACGGAACTTCGAATCTTTTTGGGGTTTTTGATCCTAAAGCTAGCAGGAATAAAATGGTGCAAAGAAAAGAGCGGGGGGACGCCCTCAATGGCCGGAGCCAGAGGAAAAAGGGTACCTCGACGCTGGCTGTTGGCGGAGGTGGTGGAGGCTCCCTCGACTTCGAACGCCTGGGCTGAGGAGCTGGCGATGGAGCTATCACCTCCAAGGAGCTCAGGAGCACAAGGGCGGCGCTGAAGGGTGGACCAAGGGGACTCAAAAATCAAAAGGAAAGAAGGGGGTCGGTTTTAAGTGGTTTGACCCTGAGCTGCAGGGGTCCAAAGATCAAGGCATATCTTGCAAATCTTGGGTCCGACGACCAAGGTTAAGCATGGGCGAGCTAGAGGGAGGATCAAGGAATAATGTTGCAGAAGATTGCAACACAAAAAGATGAAAGTTTTGGCCTCGAAAAATCCATGAAATTGGGTCAAAACCGAGGTCTGACAAGGGCTATAGGGTGTAGGTCAGACTGTTGACCTAGGTCAACAGTCCTGGCCTCCTGGTTGGTCCACTTGGACCAACCAGGAAAAACCCTGGAAAAATATTTTAATAATTCTATTTAAAATACTAAATGGCCGAATTAGATAAAAGTTATAAAATAAAAAATGTTTAGAATTTTATGTAGTATTTTATTTTGATTTTTAATTATTTTTAGGAGTTATATTTTTACAAGTTACCTTTTTAACCCTATATAGGTATAATACCTATGTATTTTAGTATTCTACTTTTATTTAATTTTATTATTTTCATTTAATATTTTATAAAATTATAGAATACTTTTATATACATAAATATATTTTTATTTTATTTTTCTGATATGTTTTGTATATTTAATAAAATACAGGTGTATTTTGTATAGGTATATATATATAGGTAATGTACCTATGTATTGAATATATACAAGTATTTTTATTTGTATTTTAATTATGTTTTTATTCTGATTTTAATACACATAATTATTATAAGTATTATTTACAACATTATAAAAATATAAAATTATGAAAATAATAAATAAATAATAAATTGAATATTTTAATATGTACAAGTATACAATGGGGGTCCAAAACTCAACTTTCAAACCGTAGCTCCGCCAAATGCGAAACCACCGCCATTGGATAGATTATTTTATTCTATATACAATTAAAAGTGAGTACACTGCATTTGGAGTTGTCAGTTGTGAGATACGGGTCTGGGAAGTTGGGATTTTGGATTTTTATTCAGACCGTAACTTTTTATCTGTACATTCTTTTTATGTGAAATCAATTTTGTATTTTTCTTTATTAAATTATCTACAACTTTCATGTACAAAGTTTCTTTATTTGATGTATAAAAAGTGGAACAAAAAATAGGTCCCAAAATGAATAAAGAATGAATGGAATGTATGGGTATTTTATTGGTATTTCTGACCTTATCTCCCCCTACTTTATTCCTTGTCGACCTATTCATCGAGATACCTAGGTCTCGGGGGTTTTGGGTCATAAAATATTTATAATATTTTATTCTTTTTCTTTTCTTTATTTATTCTATAATTTTGGCCTTAATTACAGTATTTTACACACTATTGTGATGCACATGTATGGATGCTAAGATGCTCTATTTAAGGGTATTTACAGGCATTTGCTAGGGTTTTTGGTGCCAAAATGATAGAATAAAGATGATGAAATGTGGATTCATCACCATGCCAATGATCTTAGAGTAACTCTCGTTATCCATCAAGACTCTCCCATAGTCACCCCTAGTGTAGGTGGTGAAGAACTCCCTGTGTGGAGTCACATGATAGGAAGCGACCGTGTCAACGACCCACTCCAAATCACTCCCTGCGTGCAAGCACTGGTCCTGGATGGTGAGAATCACCTCATCTGCACTTTCATCTGCCACAACTGTAGCTACATTGCCATCTTCCTTTTTCTGATCTTTCTTGGCTTGAGCTTGTTCTCTCTTCCAAACCCTGCAATCTCTCTTCCAGTAACCGGGCTTCTGGCAATGGTGACACTTTCCTCTACCCTTGGACTTATCTCTGGATTTGTGCCTCTCTTGTGACGCTCCTCTGCTACTGGATCTTCCTCTCCTCTCAACTGCATACACATGTGAAGAGGAGGATGCCTCTCCCGAAGAGCGACGTCTAATCTCCTCATTGAGGAGACTGCCCTTGACCATAGCCATGGTCAACTTGCTATCCTTAGCAGAGTTACTCACGGTGACTACAAGAGTCTCCCAACTGTCTGGCAAAGAACCCAACAAGAGAAGTGCCTGCAGTTCATCATCAAGTACCAAGCCCATGGAAGTCAACTGGTTGATTATGCTTTGGAAGTCATTCAGATGCTCTGCCACCTTGCATCCATCCTTGTATTTTAAGTTCACAAGCTTTCTAATCAAGAAAGCCTTCTTGGATGCGGTCTTCTGATCATAGAGCTCGGATAACTTGTCCCACAGCTCCTTGGCATTCGTCTCCTCGGCCACGTGGTGGAAAACCGACATGTCAAGCCACTTCTGAATGGTACCAATGGCCTTTCGGTTCAACTTTGTCCACTCATTTGTAGACATGTTATCCGGCTTGGCACTCTCACCCTCCACCGGATCGTGGAGGTCCTTGCAATACAAGATGTCTTCCATCTTCGCCTTCCAAATCTGCCAGTTGCTACTTGTGAGCTTAATCATAGTTCCTTCATCATCTTTGCCCATTGCTCAAACCTGAGCTCTGATACCACTTGTTGGGGATATAAGGAAGATGCGGAAACAATCAATCAACCAGGATAATATCCCCTGAAATTATCCTGCAGCAAAGATGGCACAACAAGAATATATGTTCCCCACACGGGAACTCAATAGCAACAATGATAGCAACCACAAGCAAGCAAGCAAGCACCGCACGAGACAAAGATTTTTACGTAGAAACCCTTGCTCAATGTGAGCAAGGGAAAAACCACGGGGCAAGACCGACAACAAATCACTACGGTCAAAATGAAGTCAAATGTTCTTCCCGGTTTTGTTGCCCACAAAATCGAGGTACAAGCCACACACAATGGATAGTTCTTCAACAAGGAACAAACTATCCCTAGGTATCCAAAATACCAATATGTGCTCTAAAACAAGGAGGACAAAGTAACTCCCCTTGTGGGCTCCCGGATGGAGTCCCAAACTTGGCTCGGCTCCTCTTGAGGTCGTCCCCAACGACCTCCAACTGCACCTCCCTCTCGTGCTTGGCCTGCCGCTGCACCTCCAACCCAAACCGTGGCTGGACTCAAGCTCCTAGCTACTGCTCTTCAGGGCTCCAAGCTGCTGCACCCAGCTCGTTCTCTCCTTCGAGTGTGTGGAGGAAGATGGGTTTCCGAGAAACCCTTGCGGCTGCCCTCTCTCGCACAAAACAGGGACTATGCGGCTACTGGAATTGGGGTCCCCAATTGGGGTTCCTTGGAATGGAATCAAGGATGGGTAAATATTAAGTATGCCCCCCCAAGTTGGGGTAAACAGCTGCTGCTCCAAGTTGGGGCTGGAACTTTTGCAAGTATACCCAACATGGAGCGGCTCCAATCATCGCTCAAAAGTTGTGACTAGGCAGAGCTGGGAGGCTGAAGCTTTAGTCGAGGTTGAACCACTACAAGGTAACGTAGGTCGCCTTGGATCACACTATCAAAGGATCTATCATCGCTCGATGGTGGTTCTCTTTCCTGGCTATCACTGAGGAGAGGTGGAGCTTGAAGCCTTAGCACACAAGATGGAAGAAGAGTGGCATGGACGAGGTGGTTGTGTTTTAACGGTGGTTAGAGGATACGAGATCGGTGGCGGTTGCACAAGAGAGCATGTATAGTTTGCTAGAGGTGCAATGCCATGAGACGTGGGGGTGCGGCAGTTGCTTGCATTGTAGGAGTGGGCAGAAGGCTACAGATGTAGTGGACACACACCGTAAAGGGCGAGCAGTTGCAGGCGTGCGAGCATGATCAAAGGTCATGAGAGGGAAGCACGGGGAGGAGGAGTTACGCACCGTAAGAGGCGGGCGTGGGAGAAAGTAGGGGGTGCCACATGTCATCTCTAGGGGCGGCAATGTGGTAATAAAAAATAAAATTCTAAAAATTAATGAAATAAATAATAAATATTGAAGTAAATAAATAAATAATAAATAATAAATTAACTAAGCTATATAAATAAATAATAAAATAAAAAGGAGAGAAATACAAAACGGGGGAGCGACCACGTGTTGCTCCTAGAAAAATCAAAAACTAAATCGAAAGAAAAATAGAAAATAAATAACAAAAGAGGTCAAATCAAAATGTTTTCAACATTAAAGTTGCTCGTCTTGATGAGATGTACAATTTTTTTGAAGGACACAGAAATCAAAAGAAATCATTTGTAGAAGAAGTATTTTTGGTTTTCCTCTATAGATATAAAATACCACATTTTTATGTTTTGTGAGATTTTTTAGCATTTTTGAATAAAATAAAAATAAAAAAATTAAATAAGGGAGAATATAAAATAAATATTTACAACTGAATCTATTTTGTGGATTTTTAATAATAAAGGAAATAAAATAAAGGGAAAATATTTACATACTATATATACATACATTCTCAACGTGATTTATTTTCTTTGATTTTTGCTTCAATTTTTATTTGGATTTTTACAAATTTTATTAAAACAATAATCAAAGAAAATAAATGAAAAATAAATAAGTAAAAAAATATTCTTGTACAAAAAATAATAGGGTCAAATTAATAAATATGTACAATATACACTAGGGGCCCAAAACCTAAGTTTCACATATGAACTTAGACTCTTTTGAATTTGATCTTTATTTGAAGGTATTTAAATGCACAATATTCAAAATTGAATAGGGGTCCATAAGAGACTTTATGAGATCTATATTCACGTTTAAAGGTTCGTAGTCTCAAACTAGGGTTTTGGTTTCATTGGTCAATTTTACAAATTAGTATTTTTTGATATTTTTCAATCCTTAGTGTTAATAACATAAACACTATAGATTGATTTCTCTCAATTTTGAGATAGTGAAAAATAGATAAAAATATGAGAAAATATGGTGAAATAGGAGTGATATTTACAAGGGAATTGGGGCTTTTTATTCATGCAAATATGAATGTTAAAATGCAGAAATTAATTCTAAGTGCATGAATGGTCATAATGCATAATAAATGGAGAAATGTAGCTAATCACTCGAAAACGACGCTCTATTTTCAACTTTTAGAGTGATGAATCACAAATTCATCACTAGGGTCACTTGATATCTTTGACACCTCATTGCTTTTCTTTTGTTTTCTTTATTCTTTTATTTTGCATAAATATAGTAGTTTGTAGTTTATTTTATAAATTATTTATACAATTGATTGTGAATTATTGAGTGATTATTTCCGAAAACTAATGTTATATACATGCATTTAGCTAGGGAGTTAAGGCCAAAATGAAAGAATAAAGGTGATGAAATTAGGATTTTCCAGCCATTTACCACACCCCTGTGCTATCCAATTATAAAGTGGGTTGAGTTGACTTGCCCTCGAGCCTCCTTTTGTTTTGGACATGTTGGAGCATCACCTGGAGCTCAAATTGACTTCATCTTTGACTCCTACATTATCGGAGAAAGAAACGATCTGCACGCCTCTCTGATGAGTTTAGAGCTTCTTATATCCATCCATAGATGCAGAGAGTCCCCAGGAAGGTGTTGCACCCATCGACTACGAGAGAAGTGGTTGGAATGAAGAGAAATAAAAGATCAGAAGTCCTCTTGGAAGGGGCTCTACCTTTTTCATAGAGAGGACACCAAGTTATTGGATTAAGAACAAAGGCCCAGATCTAGTAATCTGGGCCCTTAAAGTAAAAAAGATGGGTCGCCTCCCACCAGCCGCTACATCATAAGTGAAGCGACGAGATAAGGCCTCAGTTGTCGATAAGAAGTCAGGTGTGCCTCACGCGTCTCTTATAGGTATATTTCATACATGCCCCTATACCATTTTGTATTTAGTTTTTAATATTGTAAATATTAATTGTAGTGTAAAATTATTAGTTTTTTTTGCATCTGGATCCCTGAACTTTTGTGTATTTGCTATAAAGTCAAGTTTAGCTGACCTCACATATTCCCCTATGTGAGGCACTATTGTTCCAAACACCTACATTGTATTTAAAATTAAATTTTCTATCTAATGAATGTGGTTTCAATGAAAATGGAGCTACGGTACAAAAGCTGGCTTTTGGGATACCAATGACCTTGGGCATTTGTAGAAATAATCTATTATTTAATTCTTTACATTTTTATTTTCTTTATAGTTTAAATAATTGTATATATTATATAAAACATATGAAAATATAAACATAAATAAAAACATTTAAAAATACACTAAAATCAAAAATACATAAGTATATTATACCTATATATATGTAAATATGTATTAAATAACATTATAAATATATAAAATATGTTAGTATAATATTATGTATACAAAATATAAAATAAAAACATAATACGAAAAATACATGTATATATAACTATATTAGTACATGTAAAAATTAATGCTTAAATAATGTTTAAAAATAAATAGAAATCATGATAAGATAGTTTACAAAACTAACAACATTTTTCATGTTTTTATTTTTATTTATTAAAATCATTTACTATTTTTTATTCATTTTATACATATTTTAATTTCTATTTTGTACTTACTTGGTTTTGTGTGGACCAAATAGGAGCGAGGGAGTGTTGACCCTTTGAACAACAACTCCCTCGCACAACCTATCACTCTAACTTTTGTTAGACCTATGAGACCCCCATATTCTCCCCATTTCTACTCCTTCTCCATGCCTCCTCCTTCCTCGATTTCTTCATCACTTTTGTGCTTCCATCCCCATCTACCACACCCTATGTAGATCTCACCAACCTCCTTCTCATCTCATGCAATCTCAGTCACGAGATCACCCCATCGCCATGTTTATAAATAACATTCTCCACCATCCTACCAAGTTTTGATCTCTTTCCAACAACTGTAACCCCATGAACCAATAGCTTGCATGTTCCCTAGTGATAGGAAGTGAATCCCGACATTTCTACGATGAGGTTGGAGATCTATCCACCATCGCCAAAGCTCGCTCCCAGTAGTTGTCTACTCCTTGGTCCCTAAGACCAAGTACGAGCTGTATTCACATTTAATTTCAGTAGTTTCATCTTAGTTTTTATTAAATTTTAATTTTGAAGTTCGTCGGAGCTTATAGGTTTGGCCACTGTCCTATTGTCTCAACCATCTGAGCACTCCACAACCTTCCCTATCCATTTGTCCATCGAAACCTATGCCCAGGTAAACCTGATAGTGCATCAATCAGTGAATCTGATCTCTATCAGTCATCGTTAGCCAGAGATCATCACATTCACCCTCATTTCCTTAGAAATTATCTTCAAACTGGGCTGAGAACATAGTTCTTGTGCCCCTGAAACCTTTTGTGCAGGAAGGAGCTGAAGAGAGGGCACTTGGAAGCCAAATCGATCGAGGAAGTTCAACCCTAGGTGCTCGGAGAGCAAGACCACTCAAGGCTTTCTCCGATGAGGTCTGGACCTATTGGAGCAACTGTGCAGGCATACAGGAGTCACAAGAAAAATATGAGCCCATCGACTATGAAGGAAACGACCAGAGGAAGGAAGAATCAAAGATCGAAGCTCAGGGAAGAACTTGTTCTTCCCTATTCTTCGTGATAATGCCAGAGCCAACGGATGGAAGGCATGACCTGATCTAATCTGGGCCGTTGAGATTTAAAGCGAAACGGTGCTCTACCTCGACCGTCAGATTTTAGGTGAGGACATGTGGCACCCCCTCAATTGTCCATCAATTCCCCACGTGTGTCGTGTGTCGCCTCTTGGGTATATTGTACTAAATCCCTCCACCCTTTCTGTATTTTTCTTTTAGTCTTGTAAATGATAAAGCAATGTAAAAACTTTTGGCTTATTTAAAACTATGTTTACACTTTATTTACTATTAGGTCCTTTCTCTACACGTGTAGTCCCACGTGAGGCCTGGTATTTTTGAATTTTATTCCCTAAACTCTCAAGGCCTGTTCTTAAATGGATTGTTTGTTTATTTGAAGTGCAAATAGGTCTTTCGAACTGTGTATTTTATTTCTTGTATTTCGTTCATTAAACATTTCTTTGTGCCAAAAATTATGGGAAAACTAGTACAGATGCCTGGAAGCATGCTTATTCATGACTAACCTTTTATTTAGCATTTTATTCCATTTTCCTAATTTTGAAAAATACAAAAAATGCATTTATTCTGTATTTAGCATGTAAAAATCAATAAAAAATTAAAAACACCTGAAAAAATTACAAAAAATATATTATCCATATTATAGTATATTCTACCACATATCTAAAAATCAGTAAATAATATAAAATATAAAGCATAAAATCACAAACACTAATTTTCTTTAAGTTAGCAAAAATTCAATAAAAATCCAACCATATATCTTTCTGTTTGTGAATTTTATTTATTATATGTAATATCTACTAAAAATAGTTTTGGGTTATATTTGGACATATTTTTCTATATTTTACCCAAAACGAATGTCATATATTATTATATTAATTGTTTTGTATAACTTCAACTTTAAATATCAATAAAAACTAGATTAATTAACTAAAAATTACGAAAAGCACAGAAAGATATGAAAAAAAAATATTTTATTTATTTTGCATATATTTGAATTATTTTTAATATATAAAGCTATATTAATTAAATATTATATAATGCTTATATATGATAAAATATCTTTATTTATTATATATAAATATTATTTTTTTAAAAAAATAAAAAAAGAATCTAAAAACTAAAATATTAAAACAAAATATAAAATTAAAAAAACTAAAATAAAAATTTAAAACAACTAAAAATACATAAAAATTAAATATAATTTAAAGCCCACAGAAAATAAGAAAACAAGAACAATATATAAAAAATAATAATAAATTATAATTAATTAATAACAAATACTACTATCTATTTTATCTCTTTGTATTTGACACTATAAGTACATGCGCCTATACACATATTTATGCAGAGTTATAATAATTTTTTACTCATACACTTGATTTATTTATCTACTTGGGGATTGATTGTTGCTTATCTAATGTCTGGTTAACTTAGCAATTATTGTTCTAACCTTGTTAGGGACTTTACAAAAGTAAATTCAGGTATACAAATTGTGCCGTTGTCGGGGTGCGCAACGGTAATGTAGTATAGACATGTATATATTTATTTATTTCTATATATTTTGTTTATCTATTCTAATCACTCTCTTTATTTGTCTTTGTTGTGATGTCCCGTGGAGCGAGTGTGGATTTTTAAGGAGTCTTAACGTACCCGAGTGAGGTAGAGGCCGCTTCGTTTGAACCGAACTAGCTAGAGAGATCTTCAATGGAAAATTGAGTGACCAAGTTGAGAATCATTAGTTTAGCTTTGTAAAGTGTAGTTTTTATTTTATTTTTGGTGAGAGAGTGATTTCAATAAATATATGTAATAATACATGTAATCTCATACACTTAAATTATTCGAGTCCATTTCATCAAGTGATTGTTCACCTAGGGGACCCGATCGGATTTCTCGTGTTTTTATCACTTCTCATTTTATTCTCTGTATTTTTCTCTTTACTTTATTCTATTTCTCGTCATTTTGAGTTGTTTGCCTTTTTTCTATTTCACTTCTTCATTTGTTGTGAGCTTAGACTTTAGGATTGCTTGATACGGTAACCAGTTCCAAAGCCTAAATTGAATCATGAAACTATAGTCTCTTTGCTTTAGTCAAATTAATCAAGTTCTTTGTGATAATATCAATTCTTGTCTAAGGGTGATTTCATCGATTTCATTTTCATATATATATTAGGTATAAATTCATGCATGGATTATATTGCAAGTAGAGCATTGGAGCAAGGTTCACATCTCTATTGACTGCATGCATTCATAGATTTCACGCGCATTGGCTTTTCCGAATTTCTCTCCTAGTTTTCTTGTATTTAAATAAATGGGAAATCAAAAAACTCGTTTGGAGAATTACATTAAAAATACTAAAAAAAGTGAAAACTGAAAACTAAAAAAGTGATTGCTAAGAAAACCTTAACCATATTTAAACTTCACTAATGGACATCATTATTTGGATGTCATAAAGCCCTCATTGTTTCCAGCTACTCCCCATACCTAGTGAGGTGTGTCCCTTAAGGATTATAGCCCTAACCCACCCTGGGTAATACCTTGACTATGGACTGGGTTCACGAAGTATTAGTGCTTCTATCGATGCGTGGGTGAGTAGGGCTGAATCTGCTTGCAAAACTTGGTTTGAAGTATTGAGCATAGGTGTACTGTGACGCTAATACCATGTCTCATCATTCCACGTCCGAGTATCCTACAAGGGGAAGTATCAGACTCGCTATATCAGCTTCCTTCTATTTCTTTGGCTCAGAAGTGGACCTAGATCCGATATCAAGGCCTTTAAAAAGTACATGCTACAGGATGAAAAGGAAGTGGGAAGTACAACATGCTTCTCTAGTGGTACTCACTCATCTATAGGGTTCGTGTTATCTTAGTCTAGAAATTTTGCCTTAAAAACAACAAAATTGATCAAGATAAATAGCCGAACTTTCACAACTTCACGAGTTGAGTTGGTGAACCCACATTTGTTTTGTATTTGATTTTTAGTTAAGGTCAAGATAAAAAAAATCACAAACTTGCATATTTTATTTACACTTCTTTTTATCACTTTGAAGAATTATTAATCGGTAATAATAATACGGTCTCGTTGTAGTATGGGCCAATTGAAACCGAGAGAAGATCTTGTGAAGAGTTCTCAGCTTTAATTTTTACCTGGGTAAGTCCAGGGTCGAACACATGGACACGAGCAACTATATAATTAAGGTTAGGAGTCAACTAATTATTTAATTAATATGTAGGTTCTAGGTAAAATACAATGTAAAGAAACTAACTACATACTTTTAAAAAACATTTTTATGCAATCATTTAATATGACAAATGATAATATAATGTATATTCGCAAAGACATAAAACAAACAATATGCTCCTGATTAATAAAAGAAATACATGTGAAATGAATGAAATTAATTAATGATAAATTAGTGCTAATAAGAGACCAAATTCAACCTACATTCAATTTAATTTTGAATAAATAATAAGGTTGAATAGACATGAAGGAATCTCTAAAAATAATGCATGAAATTAATAGATTAAATCAAAGATTTATTTACATTATACTAAAGAGCATAAAATTATCTTTCTAATGACACCAATTTCAATCAAAATGCATACATGGTTTAATTGTTATCGATAAAACAATGCATGACACTAATGCAAGAAAACATAATTTATTTTATTACAAAGAGATCCAAATTGGACTAAAATGTAATAACAAAACTCGCTCGAGTATTTTTGTAATTTTTCCAAATGACTGGACTTATCTACAATTATTTAGAAATTGTAGACTCATCTGCAAAATACACACTATCACATGTACGATGCACGCATCCGTGGGAGGCTGGATGGCATTAGTTGGGCCACGCATCGACTGCTGGCAGTTTGTTGTAGGGTCGGACACTCATACCCTTAGGACTGAACTAGTGCTTCGATTCTTGGCTCAAGGATAATATCCATCATTAGATCAGATCAAGAGGTTCAGATCTAATGGCAGTTGTAGGCTGCATTCGTCCCTCTCCTCTACATACGACCGCGATCAGGCGAAGCTCCAACAAAGGTAGATCTTCCTCCTCCACCAGTGCACGAGCTACTGGAGAGTCAGGGAAGGTAACTAACGCATGGGCGATCTTGACTAAGTCCTTATCTTTCTGATGATCTCCCTAGAACTCCATGGCAACCTCTGGTTCTCAGAGATGAAGGTAGCCAACATAGCTCCGACGGACTTCCAATCATTAAACTTCTTTAGCCACATGCATGTTTTAGTTGCAAGCAAACACCATAAGAGAATCTATTAGGTTGTTAGTGAGGCAAAAAGATGATGAAGGAAGAAGCCCTAGGTGGGATCTAGACCATTGCAAGGTCTGGAATGAAATGAGGTGGATGAGATAACGGATAAACATAATCGTAACAAGAGACTATACACGAGGATCATTGGTCAATGGTGATGCTATTCCAATGCCTAGATGTTGAATGAAAATAGAGGAACACAAGAGAGAAATTAAAGAAATGCAATGGCAACGAAGCTCAAAAGCATACCTAGAGATGGATATGAACGAGGAAGACAAGAGAAGAGTGGAAACTAGCCTAGAGTGGAGCTCGAACAACTCTGATCCTTGCTCAAAGTTTCTAGCTATGAAATTGAGCTCAAGCTGTGGGTTAATGGCTGCAACACGAGAAGAAATGTCATAGATCTCGCTGGAGAAGAAGACATTCATGATCATTCTCAAGATACACTCTTTGTCATGGGCGAAGATCGAGTATAGGGAACTCTCTCTATATTAGCGGATGACGGTTGTGATGTCTAGAGTGTGGGGGTTTAATGGAGGAGGTTTTGTAGTTCTAGGCATCTTTGGTGAAGGTTTCAATTGTCGACTAGAAGAGCACACAGAGGAGACGAGGAGATTTGGAAGTTGGGTGAAGGTGCTTGATGATCAGGGAAAAGAATGCAGATGGGAGGTGGAAGGGAAATTATCAAAGGTTGACATGAAAAATTGTTGAAGATGGTGGTGTGCGAAGAGACACGACTATTGGAAGCTAGAACTGAAGGTTGACGATGAGCTCTTAACTACTGGATTTGATGATCAAATGGCCCAGGAGCGAGACAGGTGGTAACAAAGAGGTGGGTCCATGCGGTGCACCCATATGGCGCTATGTGGCACAATAGGAATTAAAACAAAAATGGTATAAATTAGAAAGAAGAAAAAGGAAGTTAAATTAGAAAACTGAAAAAAAATGAAATTTGTCGATCTCGATGAGATCCACAACATTCATTTTGAACTCAAAGAGAGATAAAATCATCTATACATATAGAAATTTTTTTTGCAAGTAATTTAAAGTATTAAATTAATTTACTTTACTTTATTTTATTTTATTTTTGGGTTTTAATTTTACAAGTAATGTTAAAAGAATTGTATATACAATATTATTCTAATTTTTACTTTATTTTTAATAAATAATAAAGAATTGAAATAATAACATAATATACTATTTGAGGTAATTATTAACAACACAATTAAATAACTAGTGTTATTTGTTATGAGTTTTTATTGGTTTTAATAAGCTAGAGAAATAATAAAGTGGAATAATGTAGATGAATATTGGATTCATCGCACCTTATACTTAAGCTAAGCTCGTCCTTGAGTTAATAAATAAAGAATCAATTAGTGAGTTAGATTAATAAATGAATTCCCTGACATGTGCATGTGAAGAGACAAGGCTTTAAAAAACCCGAACACTTGGTTTGAAAGGCCCTAAGATTCTTAGTTCAAACTGATCCTAATCAAAAGGAATTCAATTCCTCTAATTATTAGACTCTAAATGTATACATATAGTAAGAAGTGTGACATAATGTGTTGACCGCATTTCCCAAGAGTAGAGTAAAAATGTCACCTGAAGTTCCAATACAAGAGAATCTCCTAAGGACCCAATCCTCAACAAAAGACATTAAATCTAGTCTTGCTTCAATCCACCATCTCTTTAGTTTGTCAGAGATAATGAGGAAATAAGATTATGTCATTTATTTTCTCCCTCTCATTGAAACGAGGTATCTCTTAAATGCCTTATTAACTAAACACAATGTATTTTTTGTTGTTAATATGTGTGTCCTTCAAAAGAAGTTGAGCCGTATGTACTTGTTTTCCTGGGAGTACATCGAGGTGTGTCTTTTTCAAGTATCTAATAAACTTTCTCCCAGACTTGTATCGCTTATAATGCAAAGCCCTTTTTGAGGTACTCCCGACTCATAAAAGCCTACTATTTTAGTCCAACTGGACACTTAAAGGTTCGGAGCGTGTGTTAGCTCATATGATTGTAACTTTGTAATGTCGTGAGATTTTCTTTTCATCATATATTATTTTTCTTTTCGTTTTGGCTATCTCCACCGATTTTACCAAGGATGGGAACATACTGATCAAAAATTAATTAATGATTTCACAACCTGGCACTTATGTTTTGATCAAGAGATTACTATGAGAACTGTGTCCCATACTAGCTAAGATGCTGACACTAAGGCATCATGAAGCCTTCATTAAGTTTATCCCATTCTAGAATGTCATAAAATCATGTACAAACTTGAATCTCAAATCCCATTTCCTCAAGTGAAACCTCAACTCATCTCAATAATGAATGCAGTCGTGCATGTGAGTGATGGTCATATCTTTAAAGAAGAGACCAAGCATGCAATATAGCACACAAATCTTTATAACTAGGGAAGTTCGAATTGTTAAGTCTAAGACCCTAATGATTAATAGGTTAACATTAAGTATCTGGACCCCATAAACAAAGTCTTAAAGATCTAACCAAGTCTTGAGTGTAAAGTGAAAGTTTCACGGAAAAATACAAACTAATAAGTTAATTATTTACAGAGATTTTGAGAAAATTTTATTAAAAACTAATTATAAAAGTGGTACCCTTAAGGAACAAGAACATAACACAAGAAACACTTACAAGACAGTACAAGGATACCCACATAACACTAGTACAAGGATACCCACGTAACACTACCAACTTCAGTTCCTCAAAACACAGTCTTGAATCTTTGGGATTTAAAATCACATGCTACCTTATGTTTAACTTGTTTCTTCCTCACATAGCAATCTTGAAATCTGAATAAGAAAAATCTTCATAATCTTGGAAACCAAATCGCTCAGAATGATGTCATTATTCCTCAAATGTAATATCCATATTCACACGGGAAGATCCAAAATTCTCCAAAATAAAGGGAAGACAAATCCAATCCTTGGCTCCTGCAACAGATTTCTGGATTTTTCTTAAAAGAGAAAAACTAGACACGAGAGGGAAGCCTAACTTACAAGCAAGGCAACAATCAGATGACTGAATATCCTCAAGAAAATGTATAGGTTCCTCCATATCTAACTCTTCTAATAAAGTATAATCTTCCTTTAGTGGCATCACTCTATTCAAAGAGTTCTTTATCAACTTGATCTTCCAAAATATAGAGTTCAAATCTTGATATTCCTCCATGTTTGACTTTGTAAAGAAATAGGTTTAGGCAGCCTTTTCTGACCTAAGAATTCGACGGTTCAAAATCCAACCATTACACCCAAGGCACCATTTAAGAAATTAAGAGCTTTGATTTTTAATTATTTTTATAAGTTCTTATTTTTATTTTTATAAAAGAATATTTGTAAATATATATAGAAATGGATGAGTATAAAGTTAAAACACAATAAGTACCACTTTGAAAATAATTTATAAGACATTGTTCAAACCAAGCAAACTATATATATATTTTCCAAACATTTTACAAAATTTTTTTACATAAAAAAATTCAAATAGACATAAACACAACCCAAAAAAATATGCAAAATATGTGAAAGTACGAACCATGACATAAATTATTTATGCAATATTTGGAGACACCCCCTATGCTTAGATTGTGATATGTCCTCAATGCACAAAGTGGAATGAAAGACATAGCTCGTACTAGGCATGAGGAGGATAAAGAAAAGTATGGATAAGACAACAAGCAAACCCCATGTACCTAGGCTATAAATAGCCTAAGTGTAGGATAGGAAGACATAAATAAAGGTACAAAAAGAATAGGTTAAAAAGAATCACAGGGGCTATGCCCCCCCTATACTTAGCCCAACAATAGGTTAAGTATAAAGAATTAATAAATGATCAAGATACCAAGGAGAATATAGACCCCCAATACTTAGGTCTTATAGGCCGAAGTTAGGAGTAAGAAAAGAGTAAGAGAAGAATTCACATCCCCAAAAGAATACAGTCGGAGTGAAAAAGAATAGATGTATATCTTAGATAATGAATTTACCTGATCTGAATCTTTCAGCTGCTGCTTCATGTTGTCTCTAAAATATTTGCAAATGAATCAATAGGCATGAAGTAAATCACTTCAACTGGAGTAAGTTGTTCTTTGGATTCCACAACAAGCTTTGCAGCTGTCCGTTGCCCAACAAGGAAGGTGCACCATCTGTGAGATCATATATCTCTACACTACCATTTCCATGCACTTAACTATATAAGGACCTATCCATTTAGACTTACATGTACCGCAGAAGATCTTTAACCTCGCATTAAACAATCATACCTTCTATCCAGGGACAAACTAAACCCTAATATGCGAATCATGCAACTTCTTAACGTTTCCTAATATATAAGCTATTTTCATATGCTCAGTTGTTGATCACAACAAGCTCATTGATGTTCATATCTTTACATAATTTCCTATGTGACAACTCCAACTAATCTACTATATTTCCCACTCAAAATTGTGAATCAATTCAATGGGCAATGGCATGGCTTTCCATATATCATTCTAAAAGGTGAAGTGCCCAGAGGGGTCTTGTATGCAGTCCTATAGGCCCATAGAACATGATCCAACAGTTGGGACCAATTCTTCTTATTGGGATAGACTAGCTTCTGAAGAGTACTCTTCACCTCCCTATTGGAAATCAATAACATGTCGTTCAATTTAGAGTGGTAAGGACTAGTTACTCGATGTTCAAACTTGTAGTTCTTAGCTAATGATTTCATCTCTTTATTCACAAAATGGCTACCCCCATAAAATATCAATACTCTTGGAACCCTAAACCTTGAAATAATATGATCCTTTATGAACTTACAATCCTACTATCTATGACTCGTGTTCAGATAGCCTCCACCAATCTCAAAAGGTAATCTACAACCAACAAGATGCACTCTAATCCATGATTATTGGGAAATGGACACATGAAAATCTATGCCCCATGCATAAAAAACATAATAGAAAATCATAGGTTGCATGGGCATCTCATCTCTATAGCCAACAATCCCTACCATTCTTTGACAAACAGAGCACGACTATGAAGGTTACAGAGAAAACCATAAGCATGTCACAGAAGCGTGAGGATTGCATCATATGCAATCTGGAGCGACTAGTCGCACTAGTTGCTTGAGGGAACGGAATTTGAAAATTTCAAAGCGATGAAACCATATGAACTAAGAACACTTCTTGGATCGTTTCATCTAAACCACAAACGGGTATAAGGGCTACCTCTTGAAGTGTAGTTACGATCGAGTCTCTAAATGAAGACACCTCCTATCTCAAGTCTTGTTCTACAGAGGAAATGCCTGCGAGCACGTTGATGAAGTGTGTGCTCCTCACAATCAAAGTTGATGATCCAAGTGACGAATCTCCTGATCTCATCTCACGAGATCCGACATCTTCTCCACAAACGAGGCGCACCGAAGGAGATGGACATCCATGAGTAGTCAATCCAGTAGCACAAAGACATCGTGATGACGACGAGTTTCTCTAAGTTAATACGTGGACGACCACAATATTGATAGAAAGAACAGGGGGGCAATTATAAGAGAGAGATATGGATAGAGTTTAATTCCTCTTGGAATGATGACGATCTAAAAAGGCAAGGTCCACCCTTCCTTTTATACTAGTTGAATGTACATGGATCTCAATCCATGTGCCCTCTTAATCCAACGGTTTAGATTAAGTGGTTATAAATCAATGGCCATGATTTTTTGCTACAAATTTGCAACAACAATATAATTAAAATAAATTAATTATATCCATTTATAAATATACAAATTAATTCATTTTAATTTCAATAATGATAAATAGATAATAAAGGAGGCAACCACCACCCCAAAAAGGTGGACGTCTCCCCTTTGAATTGGTCAAGGTAGATGACTACCTTTATTGGTGGTTTTGCCTTCCTTAATATATATGTATTATATATATTAAAATTAAACAACTTCTATTGCGTTTATCTTCACAAAAATAATCTGAAATTAACTTTGTGAAAATATCAATCATGCCATTGATAAATATAAATCATATTCATATATCCAACATAATGTATAAATAAGATTTACAATTAATTGTTTATTGTGAGTCCAATTCGCAACAACATAAAATTTGTAATTCCATTTACAATTAAATCTCTCTAACATATTATTAATCATATTTATAATATCCATGATTATTATGGATAGATGTAACCACGTTAATCTAATCTTTGGTAATTAAAGCACATTTAATTATTCAAGATGACTCTTCTCATGTGCCCAAATGACATGAATCACATTCACATTTTTCACATCTTTGATAACTAAATCAAATTCAATAATCATAGATAACTCTCCTAGTATGGACAAATAATATTAATCAAATTCATATTATCCATGATAATTAAATCACATTTAACTATCAATTTTCCTCAATGCTCGGACACGTTATTAACAATGAAATTATCATTTAACTCTTTAACGAATAATGCACTTTCTTCATGGATACTTAAAGATGAGGATAGGGAGATTGTATGTTCCACATATAGTGACTTGGATATTGCGATCAAATCTCAAATCCAGATCTCGGGGACCTCCCATAGATGTTTGATTAAATGAAAGCCATAAATCTGATCTTCTCATTGCATGTGAATCACATTCATATCATTGTCCAACATTTGGACCAAGATTAGATTACTTCTCAAGTGAGAGCAGTCACTAAAATCCAGACCTATTTCATCACATCCTTGGAATGGAATCATCATGGATATACACTCATTTATGATCACATTACCCTCAGGTATTCCTACTACCTGTACATCCTACATATTGGATGACCTAGAATAAAACTGGAGTTTTAGATCTCATTTAGACTGTCTCCATCAGAGTTTTATCACTAAGTTTCTCATTTGATCATTGGAATTTGGTATCGATCATGTACTTTCAAAAAAAAATATATCATACCCAGGTATTGATCATATAATTTCCAAAAGAATATATCAAACCTACAAATTCAGTTAAGCTTCCAATGTGAGATGAACGTGCACGGAATTCGATCCCAATATCTCATGAGTGAGCTCATATATGTCGGTTCAGTAATGAACCTGTATGATCCCTTTTAATGATCCTATTACTCATATGTCCTTATATGCACACCAACACGCTGGTGTATAGACCTTAATTAGATCATCAACCTATCGGTCTGCCAAATGTACATACTCAAATATATAACAACACATATGTCTTTGGTTAGAGTATGTGTGATTATATCGTGAAAAAATACGATATAGGTCTTGGTTATCTCAATCTTTTTAGGTCAACTCTTTGACCTAACTTATCTAACACCTCTAAATATCTGTTCCTATGTAGAGGACCTACATCAAGAAGTTGGATATATATCAGCCCATGAGAAAGAGGATTGCCATCTCCTACTTCGGATGGAGATCATCTCTTAATAATCATTTGAGGGTCCTTGATGAATCCTCAATCTAACTCTTTGGATATGCATCCAGACACTAGCCTTTATGATTCAATAATTAAATTAACAACTGTAATGATTCAACAATTGTTAGGTGTATTAGGAGGAGTGGGATAGGAATGATATTCCTTTGTCCATAAGGTATTCCTTGAATTAATCTAATTGGTACTTTCTACCTTGGTTAGATCAAATTAATTTTATCTTCCTTATAACGTTGGTTCTCAGCTAAAATTGTGAAATCTTTGAACATTTCAAAGGTTTATAAGGTAAAGAGAAGAAATCTCATATCACAAACAATCATCAATTGGAATTCCTATATTGATTTGAGCTCTTAAAGCTTACTCTACTATATAATATAATCAGGGTCATCTTAATATAAAGGCTATCAAACCATACATCAAATAGAGCATCATTTGATACTCAGGTGCTTCCCACAGGTTCTTGAATTGGCCTCTATGTCGTCTGAGGTGTGTTTCACAGTGATCTTGCTTGGGAATATGTAGTAGAAAATATGCGCGAGCATTTGTACTTGTGATAAGCAGCTTAATCCTCTGATCATGTTCTTACTCTTTCTTCTCCCTCTCCCAAAAGAAGTCGACTCATTTCATAGTGGAATCCACTTTTTTCATCTTCCTACCCAGAGTTAGATCACTCATGCACTTCGAGCAACCAGTTATAAGCATTTGCATCAGCTGCATAAAAGATAGCAGCAGAGAAGAGACAAGTATGTTCATTCATCTCAATCATGAGTGTGGTTGTCTCCTACCTTTGATTCGTCCAATATCGGGTAAAAGCTCTAAGGCTGATCAAAGTGCAATCAACATATCATAAATGTTTATTGTGATATAGATGATTCACATACATCAATATGTATGAGAACTTGAATGCCTGTGCATCTCACACCACTCCAAGAGAAGGGTGTATTAGACATTTTACTTTGAATTTCTATTCATAAGTATGTAAGTTTCTAACTTGTAGACAATCTAAAGTTCAATGTCTTACTAGTCTATTGATCTTATCAATATACATATGTCCAAGGCGATCATTGTCAAATGATCTTTATCCTCCTATTGATCTTTTAAGGTTTATTTTTTTCAGTATTAGAAATGTTAATGAATCATTCATTAATTTTCTAATTTAGTAGAGTCCTCAAGATTTTAGATTACTATCTGAAATTTAGCCATCACTACTCTTTATGATAGGTATATTCTAGAATTCATGTTTACTTCCAACATTTTGAAATAAACAACGAGTGTATTCTAATGTATATGTCAGCGAGACATTCTCTAAGACTAAGTGATCTCCAACTAAAAATATGAAGTCTATCTATATAATGGAGGATGCTGCAACAATTGCGTCAATATCCACCTGGATTGTTATTAAACCTCAAGATCAAATTTTCCAGTATTCTAAAATAAATCCAAATAATTGCAAGTGTTATTATGAGAATGAGATACAATTTTAAACTTTGATCTTGTCTAATAAGCAAGTCAATATCAATGATTATGTGTACAAGTATAATATTTCAGTTCCCTATCTGGATCCTTCTCAAAGTATCTTAGATAGTATGTATAGTCATACTATCAATACATCGACTTGTTACAATATTGACATTCATCCAACTCTTTGGATGTTATATGGAAGTCAGAGAAGTATATTCAACTCTTTGACTTTCCTTCTTACTTGGGTTAGACCCATGTTTCCATTACGCTTCCTTCATCTATAAAAAACCATTTCTCAAGACAAAGGATCTCTTCTGTTAAATTCAAAAGATTTCAATATAAAAATATTTCAACATTTATACATGCTTCATTCAATTCATACAATATGAATATTATGAACTGTCTTGATTAACTAGAGTATAGATAGTAGAATGATGACACTCATCATATCTAAATCCATCTTAGTTCTTAAAGACTTTTGGTTCAGGCAGGTACTCAAATATTTTGAGTACATCATCTCTTATCGAGCCACCATTCTTCATAATGCAGTGAACCATGTCATTCACGATTACATGTCGAGAGCACATATGTATGCCAAAACATCTTCTTATTCTTTATAAGTATTTTTCATAATTACGATAATTATCGACATGATATTTCTAAAGAACATTCTATGAGAGATCAAGACTACGGAGACATACACACCCAAGGTTTTTGTTCTATTGTCTATTTTATTGTCATTCCTCATTATTGTGAGTAACTTGCACATTGCAACCACATACATTATGTGTCTAACTGCAAGTACAATAGCTTGATCATGGATCCAATCCATGATATTTACTGGTTATTATTGAGTATAGATTTTGAGCGGGTTTAATGTATGTTATATGAAATAAGAAATTTGCATAAATACATATTTTAATTTGATTTAGGATTTTTATATAAAAGTTGTCTTGCCTTGTCCACTCTGAAAGTTCATTCCCTTATTCACTTTCAAAATAAGAGATACACTTACCATTATATCTCAAGCAAAATCTCTGATCTCCTTCTTACCTTTGTTACATCCCAATAATATGATAACTTGTGACTCGGATAAAAAGATGAGGGGAATCATTCCATATTGCAAGTCCAACTTGCATTTCTCAATTCAGTCTTCAACAACAGGGCCCACCACCCCTAAGGCGATGTTGACCCGTCATTAATTGAACCAACCATCAAAATAATTAGCACTCGCGATACGCAATCCAATATCAACCCAATAATACGAGGACTCAATATTGGGGTCACTACGCACAAGACCTTACTCTTTAAAGAAGCAAAGAGCTCGATCCATGTGCACTTGTATGTAGAAGTTAACACTTCAGACATGCGTCTCCTACATACAATCTAAGGCAACAGAACCCTTCCCCTTGAAGGGAGATGTCACTTATGTGATCCTCCATATGATGTTCAAATTATAATTAATTATTATGCATCATATTCACATACTTAATTTATCTAAGCAAAATATTACTCTTTTCATAATAGAGTGTTTAATTGGATATAATTTATTTAATCATATTAAATCAAAACAACAAATAAACAATCTTGATTGTTACATGAAGCATAGTATAATTTCAAAATACATATTATACAAATTTTAATAATTAGAAAAATACCTCATGATCTATTCAAGCATTATCCTTCCTTACCCACTGTCATGGCAAGTATGCACAGGATGCTGGACAGACCGCTCACGGAGAAACTTGCTACCCCAATGATCCCCAACTAGACACCATATATACCTCAGGTCAAGATAATGTGATTTGATCATATTGTATTTGAGATGATATCCGATCATTCAACTGAAGTTAACCATGTAATATTTATCAAAACCATTTTAATTAATATTATTAGGAGATTTGATAAACAAATCCCCAATCATGTTCGAGTATCAATGTTTATCGAAAAGTATATCATAATCAAATCGATCAAGATCAATTATCTTATCATGTTGGTTATGGTCATTCAAAAAAATTATCTTTGTTAAATATTTCACACATATTTAATAAATAATTAGTTTAGGAGATTAACCATTAATTTCCATGAAGTATTTGAGTGACAATCACAAGATTCTTGTTCAAATTTGTTAAGTTTCCAATAGTGACACATGTTTACTAAAACTAACAAATTTTGAGTAAATAACTCCAAATCATGCAAACTAAATTTCCTTAGTGTGACAATTTAATTTGCAATAGAATCCAAGCTATAGACATGCATTTCTAGGCATTTTAAAATAGGGGCTATCTCTTGATTATGTTTTAAAATATCACTCCTGTAACAGTGGACGTATGTGTACTAAAATAGTCTTAGCTTGAGCAAACAGATTCCAAATCATGCAAACTCAAGTCCTATTGTTTGTTAAAAAGATGGGGAACATAATAAACTCAATTTTTAAAGCACTTAAATGTGGTGAAAAATCTCACAAAAAATGGTTTCGTGAATAAAATACGATGAAAATTCACACAACAAAAATGCCCATGTCATCATAGATTTATGGATCATATTCGAAACCTCTAACCTATGGAACTGACACCACTCGAAGGTTAGGGAGAAAACTTTATGCACATCATGGAAGCATGGGGATCGCAACATATGCGATCAGAAGAGACTAGTCGCACTAGTTGCTCGTGGCAGCGGAATTTAAAAAAATTCAAAGCGATGAAACCACATGATCCAAGAACACTTCTAAGATCATTTCATCTAAACCACAAACAGGTATTTGGGTTACCTCATGAAACAAGGTTGCGATCAAATCTCTAAACAACGAGACCTCCTGTCTCAAGTCCGATCCAACGGAGGAGACGCTTGCGAGTGTGTTTATGAAACACATGCTCCTTTCAATCCAAGTTGATGATCCATGTAGCGAATCTCCAAATCTCGTCTCACAAGATCTGACATCTTCTCCATGGGCGAGGTGTGCCAAAGGAGATGGAGATCCATGATTAGTAAATCCGATAGCACAATGACATCGTGATGACTACTAGTTTCTCTATGTCAATACATGGACGACCACAATATTGATAGATAGAAAAAGGAGGACGGCTATGAGAGAGAGATTTGGTGGGAGTTTAATTCATCTTGCAATGATGATCTAAAAAGGCAAAGGGCTAGCCTTCCTTTTATACTAATTGGATGTACATGGATATCAATCCATGTGCCCTCTTAATCAAACAATTAAGATTAAGAGGTTAATAATCAATGGCCACGATTTGCTGTTATAAATTTGCAACAACTAATTTAATTAGAATAAATTAATTATATCCCTTTATCAAGATATAAATTAATTCTTTTTAATTCCAGTTATAATAAATAGATAATAAGGGAGGCAACCCCCCCCCCAAAAAAAAGGGTGTCCGACCCCTTTGAATTGGTCAAGGTGGACATATACCTTTGTTGGTGGTTTTGCCTTATTTAATATAGATTGATTATATATATTAAAACACAACAACTATTATTGAATTTATCTTCACAAAATAATTTGAAATTAAATATGTGAATATATCAATCATGCCATTGATAAATATGAATCATATTCACATATCCAACATAATATCTAAATCTGATTAACAATTAATTGTTTATTATGAATCCAATTAAAAACATATAATATGTAATTCTATTTACAATTAAATATATCCATCATATTATAAATCATATTTATAATGTCCATGATTACTATGAATAGAGATATCCCCACTAATTATATCTTAGATAATTATATTACATTTAATTATCAAGATGACTCTTCTCATGTACCCAAATAACATGAATGACATTCTCATTATTCACATCTTTGATAATTAAATAAAATTTAATGATCATAGATAACTCTCTTTATATGGCCAAATAATAGGAATCAAGTTCATATTATTCATGATATTAAATCACATTTAACTATCAACTTTCCTCATTGCTCGGACACATTATCAAAAATGAAATTATCCTTGAACTCTTTCAAAATAATGTACTTTCTATGTAGATACTTGTAGATAAAGATAGAGCGATTGTACGCTCCACGTATAGTAACTTGGATATTGAGTTCAAATATCAAATCCAGATCTCGAGGACCTCCCATAGATGTTTGATTAAATAAAACCATAAATCTAATCTTCTCATTGCATCTGAATGACATTCAAATCATTGTCTAACATTTGGACCAAGATTAGATTACTTCTCTAGTTAGTGGAGTCACGAAAATAGAGACGTGTTTCATCACTCCCTTGAAATGGAAGCATCATGGTTATAAAATCATTTATGATCATATCACCCTCAGGTATTCATAATACATGTACGTGCTACAAACTGGATTATTATAATAAAACTAACATTCTAGATCTCATTTAGACTGTCTCCTTCATGTTTTTATCCCTAACTTTCTCATTTGATCATTGGGATTTGGTATCGATCATATACTTTCCAAAAGCATATATCATACCCTGGTTTTGATCATATACTTTCCAAAAGCATTTATCAATCCTACAAATTCAGTTAAGCTTCCAAAGCGAGACAACCATGCATGAAATTTGATCCCAATATCTCATGAGTGAGCTCATATCTTCTGGTTCAGTAATGAACCTATATGATCCCTTTGAGCTTCCATATGAGAGGGTCTCGCTCAATTCTATCTATTTATGTTTCCATACCCCAACTGTGCTGACAAATATGCAATCTGCTTCAGACGATGAAGAGAAATCTGTACTTGAATCTGAGACATGTCATTGCCATTTCATTTTCTTCATCTTGAGTTCAACTTCTCTGCATGGAGAATGAAACATCATACCTGTCTGATAGTCAAATGAAGCTCCATCGGTCCTAGGGAAAGGCCACTAATGACACGAAAAACCCGAGCAACTAAGGATGAAGAAATAGAACTAAGGTTGTTGAGACCTCAGTCGCTCAGAGTCCCTCGATCAATCAAGAAAATGAAGATCAGACCACCAAAATCAGAGAAAAATCAAATAAAATCGATAGCGGTCCTTGCTATTAGATTAGCCTGGTATAGCGACCAGGGTCGGACTCAGGGAGCATGTGAGGCCTCACGGCCTACGAAGTAGTCTAAAAAAAGAATTAAAAATAAAAGACAAGTGTTTTTGGTGGATTTTTAATTGTTTTTATTTTTTTTGGATTTTTAATTAATTAAGAAAATAAAGAAACAAGTAAGACAAGCCAATTCAAACAAGTATTTAATGCATCAAAAATCAATCAAAAATTCAAATAAAAATGTTTTTGTGTAATTTATGATTTTGCTGTTTTTAGTGAATATTTGGTATTTTTCTGATTTTTATTTAATTTTCTAAAAATAAAACAATGCAAGAAAATGAGGGTATTATCCAACCGAGCTTGAGGGACTTAGATAAAATATCTAAAGTCCCCAATAAACCTGGAGGTAATTTTCCTATAAAGAGAAAGAAATAAGGAAAATTTAGGCACCTTAATTATTATTTTTGGGTTTTTAGATTAATTATTAGAATTTTTATGAGTTTGTAGGTGTTTTTCAATTTTTATAAGTTTTATGTAATGGAAAATGACCAAATTTAGTCAGAAAATCAAACAAGGCAAAAGACACAATACCTAATTTTTTATAATTTTTGGATAAGTTTTAATATTTTTTGTGAATTTTTAAATCAAACAGTAAGGAAAAAGAGTGTTTTTGAATTTTTAAAAATATCAAATAAAAGCAAAAATGTCTCCAAAAATTCTAGAAAATTTTACAACATGGCAGGAGCCATGTGTCCAATTTTCATTGAATTTGGAGTGAGTTTTATATTTTATTCGAAATAAAAACCTAGGTACAGTGCATAGGGACCCGTACGTAAATATCAAAAGCTCCAGGGGGTCCGGTGCAAAATTCCCCAAGAAATCACGTGCGCGGCGCGTGTCTAGGGCACACAGGGACCTATATGCAAGGAAATAAAGTTCCTGGGATAAATAAAAACAAGTATTAAAAGCTAGGGAACTTAATGTAATTTATCCACGAATATAACGCATATGCACATAAAAAGCACTCACAGGGGCATATCTGCAATTAATTAAAACATTTCATTCATTCCATAACATTCCAGAACTACAGAGCTAAAGATGCAAAATACCCAACAAAGCACGTGTCGATGCACATGCTACACTACAAACAGGGGCATATGTGCAAATATAGAAACAGACAGGGACTAGAGTGCAAATGTACCAACGTAAATAAAATCCTAAAAATATTTACAAGACTGAAACGAAACTGCACTAAAGATAAGGGCCTAAGGGATAAATTACCCTTTTATTAAGCCGGCCGTCGGATGGGCGCCACGTCAATTATCGGACGGTGGAGAGAAGAGGGCGCCCAACGCAAGACTCCTCGGACTGATCGGACGGTCAGGGCCTCGCCACGTGGGGGATCGATCGAAGGGGAAGCATTGTGGCTAAACCTCAGCCATCGGACGGTCTGGATCAACTCTTCCTTTAATCGTGCGGTGCTGGCGCTCCTAGAACGGATGGTTCAGATGCGAACTGGAGCTGGAGGGCTATCCAACGGCTGCTGGAGGTCCTCGAAGAACAAGAGGACGGCGAACTTTGTCGGCCCAGTACGCGTGCTTCGATCCTTCGCGGGGGCTTCTGATGATCGAGGAAGCTTCGCCTTAGCCTCCCGCGTCTGTGGGACCTCTCCGATAAATCAACGAAGCTCCGGAGAGCTCGGTCGGCCCCAGCGGAGGAGGAGCTCCGGTGCTCAAGTAGAAGGTCCTCAGACAGCCCTCGATTAACCTGCAAAATGCAACCAAAGAGCTCCTGGGTCGAGGGCAAACTGCCTCGACCCCGTCAGCGGTGCTGAAGATGGACGATGCGGTGGTGCGGGCGAACCCCGGCGATGTGATGGCGAAGGGGTTCGAATTCCAGCTCCTGTGCGAGCTGGGTTGAGTGAGTGGGCGTAGAACATGTGAGGGAGGGAGGCGAACGTGATGGTAAGGTCCGATGATCGATACGAGGATGGATGTGGCCGGAATCGGAGGTGGACGACGACGGCGAAAATTGGGGCAAACTAGAAATTAAGGAACTAGGGAAAGAATCTAGGCTACCTGGATGGGGGAGTCGACTGAAGATGAGCTTAGGCAGCTCTGGGTCCTTGCCTCACGGGACGTCGTGGCCCGAGGCTCTGGCGCTACCTCCTGGCGGTGCTCGGCGGCGGAAGCTCGCCGGATCGATGTCTCCTTGCTCCCTCCTCGCTGTAACACCCTCGAGAGCGAGCTGTCACTCTCGACAAGATGGTGGAGGTCACTAGGTGGTGAACAAATGAGCCAAAGATGGGAAATGAGGTGGCGGAGCTGGGACTTTATATGGATGCAGGTCCGGGAAGAATGGCTCGGGTCCGGCTCGATGGAGCACGGATCCCTAGGATAAAGGTCGGGCGATGTTCCCAGATCATGGGAGAGTGAATAGGACCCTCGGTTTAGGTGCGAGGTAGTTGGGTTTAGGCGCCAAAATGAGGAGAAGTCGGGTCGGGCGCCTAATACCCGTGGGAGGTGGTCCTGGAGGGGGAGTTGACCGGGCGATCAACATCCCCGTGGACCAATGGGAGGCTGCCATTTGGAAATGAATTGAAATATCAATTAAAAATAGTAAATGGCCGATTTATTAAAAACTCAAAACATGAAGTATTTTTGTTTTAATTTTTTCTATTTTTTGGTGATTTTTAAGTAATTTTTCAGAATAAAATAAGGTATTTACACTATGTAGCTATATATAGGTATATATACAATATGTCTTTTTAATTTTTGATTTTTAATTTGTTATTTTTGTGCATTTTTATTCCTATTTTATATTTTATTTATTTATAGTATAAAATTAGGAATAAAAGGGTATTTTTATTTTATTTTAATTATTTATATACAATAGCGAAATAAATAGGTATATACATCTATGTACATGGTATATTTACAATGTGATTTTTGGTTTTTAATTTTGTGCTTTTTATTTTGTTTTTGTTTTAATGGTTTTTATTTTATTTATTTACAACATAAAAAGTAGAATATTTACAAAATTTTTGGAGATTAATTTTATTTATTAACAAGGCTAAATAAATATAGATGAGTGAACTATATACATGGTGTCTATGTACAAGTGTTCTATTTTTTTATTTTCTTTTTTGATTTTTCTATTTTTGTTTTGATTTTTATAATAAATATACACACAATATATACAAGTCATTTTATTCTATTTTTTTAGAGGAAAATATTTTTATTTTATTTACAAATATATTTACACACATGAGCCCCTATCTCCCTCTACTTTGGCTTTTATGCGGTCAGGCCCATGCTGAGCCCTCCCTTGGGTTAGGTTTCTCAATATTTATTCTAAATATTTCCTCTTTTTCTTTTTAATCTTTATTCTTTTATTTTTGCACAAAAACATGCTAATTATCACTTTTTACACCATGCATGCTTTTGGTAATTATTTATATTTACAAATATATACATGCATTTGCAAAGGTTTTTGTAGCTAAAATATAAGAATAAAGAGTGATGAATGAGTATTCATCACCCCCCTATACTTAACTTTGCTAGTCCCTTAGCAAACACTTATTGAAAAAGAAGTGGAAAAGAAGAAAGAAAAAGAAAAAGAGAAGAATGTACACGGATCAAGGTTGATTATTAAACTTTCCTTCATTAAATTGAGGTATGGAGCTCGATCAGATCTTTAGATTATTAATGTGTCGGAACCTTATTTGGACTTAAGTTTAAAACTCAACAGCCTCTAAGTTCCACTAATCTCTAATCAAGACTCCTCAATGCTCCGGATCAGAACAAGTCATCAATCACAAACCCTGAAGACCATGAATCTTTCCTTGTCCTGTGAATGTGTGGTATAAGCTCTCCACCTCAGAAATGGCAACTTGACAACCCTCCCCAACAAGATCACTCTATGACCCCAATCTGGCCACTCTTTCCTCGAGGAGCGGGGTATTCCCTTCTAAGTTTAAGTTCAACCGGCTCAAGAAGAGGAGGAAGAAGAGAATGGATCATGGCCAGTGTAGCCATGTATCCTTGGGAACTGGACCAGTGTAGCCAAGTTTCCCTGCTGCAAGCTACATAAGGTGGATCATGAATCTCAAGCTTTGCTTATTGCACTCTACATACTCCGGTGGGATTATCATTTTCTCTCAGACCCACCACTTTTTTGGAGTTATTTCTTTTTGCATTTTTTTTTCAAGTGCATCTATACAACATATACATGTGCAGCATATATACAAGGAGTTTTTCCTATTGAGCCAGTAGACTATCCCTCTTTTGAAGCTTTATTGCAACCCACAACTCTCGTCGTTAGACCTCATGGCAACCAGACCAAGTTGAGACGCACTTCCTTCACTAAAAGAAGAAGAGAGGTTCCGCCTACAAGTACTACCCTCATATGCTACCCCAAGTCAAGGAAGACTGCCTCCTCACCACCTCATCCGTAGAGAGCTTGGTGCTAAGTGCTGGTGTCCAAGTAAAGACATTATCTATATGAGTCATGTGTTGTTGTTAAGTGCTCTACTTAGGCTCATTGAGATGACATATGATCATAGCCTAGTGGACTTCAAGAATTAAGTCACCATGGACTTGAAAAGCCTTAAACCTAAGCCCTATAAGGTTCCTCTTAGAAATTAGGTGGATTAAGATCTTAATCAAACTCCATTTCCCAATTTAATCCTAGGCTAGTTTAAATGTCAACTATCATCCAGAAAAACTATAGACATATGTACAAAAGATGCTATTTACACAAATTTTTACAAACAAGCAAAATTTTTGAAAAATGTTTCCAAATCATGAATGGATGATGCATGAAGTGCAAGTTTTGCAAAAGTATTTACATACATTTACACAAGATTTTTGCAAACTTTTGATTTTCAAAACATTTTGGAAAAATTTTGTACTATATACATAATTTTGATAAGAAAATACAAGCTTTACACAAAAGATTTTTGAAATCATTTTTACAAAAATAATTTGTACACTAGCTATTTATGTGCAAATAAAAGAATGTTTATGTACATGAAAATAATTTTAATTTTTGTAATTTTTAAGGGTTTTTAGCCATTTTTATTTAGTAACACACTCACACAAAGTACGAGTTATGGCTAAAGTATATATGGAATATATACACACCCCCTATACTTAGCTCGAACGATGTCCTCAGAGTCAAGAGCGATGAAGAAGACATAACTCATGCTTGGTATAGGGAAGTGAAAAGAAAGGCTATATACAAAGACGAATGAATGAATATCAAGAGACTCTCGGCTTTTCCCCCTATACTTAGGATCAAGTAATCCTAAGTATAGCAGGTTGTATACTAAGGGAAAATCGAGTGGAGAATGTACAGGGTCTACCACCCCCTATACTTAGGGTAAAATATCCCTAAGTATAGGCAGCAAAACAGGGGTAGACAGAAACAAAAGGAAACTCAAAGGTCCTATATCCCCCCTATACTTAGGGTAAAGTACACCCTAAGTATAGCATAATCAAAGGATGAATAAAGGGATGTGGGACTAAAGAATGTGATGATATGGACATCTGGATCTATACAGGTCGGAAGATCAGTGAAAATCAGACGTGAGATGCAATAGATGTGAGTCAAAAGACCAGATCTCACGCAAAATGAATCGGGGCAACATCAACGACCCGCGGCTCATGATCTAAAAATGGCTTGAGCCGCTGGCCGTTTACTCGAAAGGTACTCTCAGAAGACAACTCGGATATATCAATGCTACCGTTGTCGTGTACCTTTCTTACCAAGTAGGGTCCCCTCCACTTGCTTTGTAGCTTCCCTGGAAATAGGCGAAGCCTCGCATCAAACATCCATACTCTCTGTCCAGGCTTAAAATGCTTATGGCTGATGTGAGAATCATGCCACTCCTTCACTCTCTCCTTGTAATGTAGGCTGTTTGAGAAGGCGGTATCTCTAAGCTCCTCCAGGGCTGCCAACTCTGCCCTCCTCTGGTCTCCTACATCATCTGGATCCATAAGTATCTCAGTGACTGCCCAAAGTGACATGTGTCTCAGCTCAACAGGAAAATGGCACGGCTTGCCATATACGAGGTGAAAGGGAGATGTGCCAAATGGTGTCTTGAAAGACGTCCTTTATGCCCACAAGAACGAGTCCAAAAGCTGTGACCAATCCTTTCGGTCAGGGCGTACGACTTTCTGTAATATAGTCTTGATCTCCCTATTCGACAACTCGGCTAGACCATTCGTCTGTGGATGGTAAGGTGTAGCAACACGATGGTCTATACCGAACTCGCTAGCAAGGGCCTTCACCTGGTCGTTGAAGAAATGAGACCCCCATCTGAAATCAATACTCGAGGTATCCCGAACCGCGTGATGATGTGCTTCCTCAAAAATCTGCAAACTGTCCTCGCATCAGCGGCTCAGGCGGGGATAGCCTCATCCCAACGACTAACATAATCTACGGCCAACAGAATGTACTCGAATCCCTGACTCTTAGGGAATGGACCCATGAAATCGATGCCCCATGCGTCAAAAACCTCACAGAAGTGAATGGGTTGCATCGGCATCATGTGACGCTGTCCACAAGTGCCCATCCTCTGACACTCAGTACACCTCTTCACGAACTCATAAGAGTCCTTGAAGAGGGTAGGCCACCACAAGCCGGATTGGAGCACTTTCAATGCCGTTCTCCTCCCAGAATGATGTCCTCCTACCTCAAGCTTGTGGCAGTAAATGAGGATGCTATGGTGCTCCTCCTGAGGAATGCACCTACGCCAGACGCTATCCCCTCCTTCGTGGTAAAGGATGGGATCCTCCCAGTGGTAGGACTTGGCCTTCGCAAGGAAGGTCTCAAGCCTCTGCCTGGTCCAATCTTGTGGGACTTTCCCAGCAACGAGAAAGTTCACAATATCGGCATACCACAGGAGTGAGGCGATAGCAAGGATCGCCTCATCTGGGAAGGTCTCACGAATGGGATCAATATGCTCAGACTCCTCAGGCTGCTCTAAATGGGAGAGATGATCCGCCACCACATTCTTGACTCTAGGCTTATCCTTGATCTCAATGTCGAACTCCTGGAGTAGAAGGATCCATCTAGTCAGTCTGGCCTTGGCATCCTTCTTTGCCATGAGGTATCGGATGGCGGTGTCATCAGTGTACAGGGTCACTCTAGATCCAATGATATAAGATCTGAACTTATCTAGGGCGAATACTACGGCTAGCATCTCTTTCTCTGTGACTGTATAATTCCACTAGGCGGAATCCAATGTGCGGCTAGCGTAGTGGATAGCAAAGGGGACTTCATCCCTCCTCTGTCCCAGCACGGCCCCCACGGCAAAATCGGAGGCATCCGTCATGATCTCAAATGGGAGAAACCAATCAGGCGGCTGGAGAACAGGAGCTTCTATAACATTCTGCTTGAGAGTCTCAAAGGACGAAAGACACTTGTCATCGACAAGGAACTCGGTGTCTTTCATCAAGAGGTCAGTCAACGGCCGGGCAATCCTGCTGAAATCATGAATAAATCGTCGGTAGAAACCGACGTGCCTCGGGAATGACCGTAACTGCCTCAGATTGGACGGCGGTGCGAGTTTTCTAATGACATCTACCTTGGTTGGATCAACCTCCATGCCCCTGTTGGAGATGATGTGGCCAAGCACCGTCCCTTGAGTCACCATGAAGTGACTCTTCTCCCAAGACAACACCAAATGGACCTCAATACATCGCTGGAGTACTCGGTCTAGGCAGTCAAGACAGGAGTCGAATCCGCCGCCATAAACCGAGAAATCGTCCATGGACTTCCAAACACTCCCCTACCATGTCCGAAAAGATCGACAGCATGCATCTATGAAAAGTAAAAGGGGCATTGCATAGCCCAAATGGCATGCGTCGGATGGCTTATGTGCTGAAGGGACAGGTAAAGGTGGTCTTCTCCTGGTCCTCAGGAGAGATGGACACCTGGTTGTAGCCCGAGTACCCATCCAGAAAACAATAATGGCTCTTCCCTGCCAGTCTCTCAATGATCTGCTCAATAAAAGGCAGGGGGAAATGATCCTTCTTGGTGGCCTGGTTGAGTCTCCTGTAGTCAACGCAGACCCGCCAAGAAGTGGGTACTCGTGTAGCAATCTCCTCTCCCGACTCACCGATCACAGTCGTGATGCCCGTTTTCTTGGGCACCACATGCAAGGGGCTGACCCACTTGGAGTCGGAAATGGGATAGATAAAATCAGCGCTTCACCATTTCGAAATTTCCTTCATGACAACCTCTCTCAGATTGGGGTTCAGTCATCGCTGGAACTCACACGACGGATTCGCCTCATCCTCGAGATAGATATGGTGGGAGAAAAGGGCCGGACTAATCCCCTGGAGATCTGCTACACTCCATCCGATTGCCTTGCGGTTCTTTTCAAGAACCCCCATCAAACGGGATTCTTGCTCTCCTGTCAGATCGGCGGAGATGATGACTGGGTACATCTCAGGCTCACCCGCAAGGAATCGATACTTCAGCGAAGTAGGGAGCGGCTTCAGCTCTGGACAGCTGGGTGCTGACAAGTCTGGCTTCGAAAGAAGCCGCGTGTATGCTGCCAAATCTGTCTGGGAGAATGAGAATGTACTCTCGCAAACTGGATCTGAAGAAGGCTGCTCAACTGAACTGTCTCTGATCTGCTCGGCATCTACCTCCTCCTCAACTGTAGGCTCAGTGGGACTCAGGTCTGGCATGTAATCCTCGCAATCAGCCCAATCAGACTCTGAATCCGAGGGATCTGCATCAAACAAGGTGGCATCAGCACCACCATCATCACAAAAATCCATGTCGCGGTCAAGAACCTGCTCTGTTGCCACTGAAGTATCCTGAACCAGGGTTGTGCTCTCCAAGCTCTCCTCTGCTATCATCTCTGCATCAGCGGTGTCTGAAAATGAGAGGATGGCCTGTGCTGCTGGGTCTGCCCATACTGCCTCATCGTCTGTGATCACAAAGTCGCAGTCCTGGTGGATGTCTAGCCCGGCATCTGTCAGCTGCTCTGCATCTGAAGTGGTCTCTGAGCATGATCTGTCTCTGGCTCTGTTGTCCTCGACCATCTCTATTTGTACACTTTCGCCCTCGACGCGAAAGTATATCTTCCCGCTATCATGGTCAGTCACCGCCTTGGCTGTGGCCAAGAACGGACGACCGAGGATGATGGGGTATCGGTCACTGAATCAGGGATCTCCATGTCCAACACTACGAAGTCCACGGGGAATTGCAGGCCCTAAATAGTGACGACAACGTCTCGCAACAACCCCTTCGGCCTCTTGACAGATAGATCAGCAAACTGAAGGACTGTCCTGCTCTGTCTAAGAGTGCCCAACTCGAAGCGGTCGAGAAGGGCTGCCGGAAGGAGGTTGATAGACGATCCACTATCTAATAGAGTGTGGTCAAACCTCTGCTCTCTAATGTGACATCTGACATAAGGGGCTCTTGAATCTGGCCTCTTGGCCGGCAGACGGTTTTGAATCGCGAAGCACGTGGCTTTCGTTAGCACATGGATCTCTGAGTGGCGGTTCCTCTTCTTCCTCCTGATTGTAGTCCTGTCTCTCAACGAACTCTGAAGAAGGGGAATGTGCTGCAAAGCCTCCTGAAGAGTCAACTGGATATGGAAACGATCGATCATCTGCTGGCTGAAGTCTTCCTGATCTCTCTTTTTGGGATTTTCTGTTTTCTTCCCCTTCCCCATCTGAAGGGCTCTAGGGAAGGGGATCACTGGGTCCTTCTCAGATGAAGGACTAGGAAAAGGTCTAGACGGCTCGACGGCCGGATCCGCACATACATCAAGCACCACAGTGGGACCAGAAAAAACCAAACCTTTTCCTTTATTCACAACATGGTTCCGAGATACATCAGGGGAAGGAAAAACAACAGATCTCTCTACAGGAACTCTGGTGGCCTCAGTACCACCAGTGGCTGGATCAACTGGACGTCTCGCGACCTCAGTACCGCGCTCTGGCTCGGCATCAGGAGTGGCCTCAGTACCACCTCCTCGAACTGGTGAATTGGCGGCCTCAGCACCGCCTGTGGAGTCAGCATCCTTGGTGGCATCAGTACCACCGTCATCATCTCGAGCGGCCTCGGTACCACTCTCCTCCTCCTCATCTGGCGCTCTTGGTGTATCCTCATGACGTCGCTCAGATGAGGCACCGCCTGCTGGTGTCCTACCGCTCCTAAGTGTGACAAAATCAGCATCAAAAGGTCTGTAGACATATCATCAAATGGATCACTAGGAGTGGCATGCTCAGTGTAAGCTACCTGCTCAGACTTCCGCTTAAGGCTATTGGGGTTCGGCTCGATCTAGGTAGGGATAGTGGCCTTCCCTCTCACTATGTCCCGCATCTCCTGGCGGAACTCGTCCATCTCCCATCTGAAAGTGGCCTGCTGATCCGTGAGGAGGCGGGCTATGTCATCCAAAGCGGGGCTCTCGTGGGAGCCCAACGGGTAGCCTCTCTGGTAATGAGGCTGCTGGAACTGGTGCTGCTGCTGCTGAGAGGGGTATGGGTGTGGTGGATGCTGCTGTAGTTGGTGAGGTTGCTCTCGCCTCCAAGACTGTCCCTGCTGATGGGGACGAGGAACTTAGGATGACTGCTGCTGCTGCTGTGGTGGTGGGTACACTGGGGGGCTGCTGCTGCAACTGGTGATCTCTCTGCTGACTGTACTGGCCTCCCTGACCAGATGGCTGCTGTTGGGGCTGGGTACCTCCATTCCCCCACCTGAATCCAGGATGGTCTCATCGGATTCCAGGCTGAGGGCGGTCATACCAAATCCCGTTGACATCCATCAACGGCTCTGTATCGTACTAGGCTGGAGGGAGTACTGACAGAGGCTGATCAGCTGGTATACCACCATCTGCAAGTCTGGAGATGGTGGTGTGATGAATCCACATTTCATCATCTTTATTCTATCATTTTGGCACCAAAAACCCTAGCAAATGCCTGTAAATACCCTTAAATAGAGCATCTTAGCATTCATGCATGTGCATTCAGACAGTGTGTAAATTACTGTAATTAAGGCCAAAATTATAGAATAAATAAAGAAAAGAAAAAGAATAAAATATTGTAAATATTTTATGACCCAAAACCCCCGAGACCTAGGCATCTTGATGAATAGGTCGACAAGGAATAAAGTAGGGGGAGATAAGGTCAGAAATACAGTCAAAATACCTATTCATTCTATTTATTTCTTATTCATTTTGGGACCTATTTTTGGTTCCACTTTGTGTACATCACATAAAGAAACTTCGTACATGAAAGTTGTAGATAATATCATAAAGAAAAATACAAAATTGATTTCACAGAAAAGTCATGTACAGACGAAAAGATATGGTCTGAATAAGAATCCAGAATCCCAACTTCCCAGACCCGTATCTCACAAACGACAACTCCAAATGCAGTGTATTCACCTTTAATTGTATATAGAATAAAATAATCTATCCAATGGTGGTGGTTTCGCGTTTGGCGGAGCTACGGTTTGAAAGTTGAGTTTTGGACCCCCATTGTATACTTGTACTGAATAAAATATTCAATTTATTCTTTATTCATTATTTATTCATTTTTATATTTTTATAATTTTTGTAAATATTACTTATAATATATATGTGCATTAAAATTAAAATAAAATGCAAAGAAAAATAAAAATAAAAATACTTGTATAAAGACTACATAGGTATACTGCCTATGTCTATACCTATATAAAATACACTTGTATTTTATTAAATATACAAAACATATCAGAAAAATAAAATAAAAATATATTTATGTATAGAAAGGTATGTGATAATTTTACAAAATAAGAAATGAAAATAATAATATTAAAAATACCAAAATCAAAATAAAATTCTAAATTACATAGGTATTATACCTATATAAGGTTAAAAAGGCAACTTGTAAAAATAAATCTCATAAAAATAAATAAAAATCAGAATAAAATACTACATAAAATTCTAAACATTTTTTATTTTATAACTTTTAATTAATTCGGCCATTTAGTATTTTAAATATAATTAATAAAATATTTTTTCAGGGTTTTTCCTGGTTGGTCCACGTGGACCAACCAGGAGGCCAGGACTGTTGACCTAGGTCAACAGTCTGACCTACACCCTATAGCCCTTGTCAGGTCTGCTTTTGACCCCAACTTCACCATTTTTTCGAGGCACGAGCTTTCATCCTTTGAGCTCGAGTTCTTCTGCAAACTTTTTCCCCTACTACCCATCTTGCTCGCCCAAGGATCTTCTTGGGCTGAGGGCCTCTGAATCGAGCTAGGCGCCTCGTTCTTTCCACCCCCTTGTCAACCATACTTAAGCTCCCCCTTGACCTCCTTTTGAATTTGAACCGCAAATCATCCAGCTCCTTCCCCCCTTGGAGTCGCTCCAGCAACGTGGAAGTGACAGCTCCAGGTCTGCACCTTCGAGGAGGCGGAGTCACGCGAGTTGGGCGCGTTCCACCACCACCTCCGGCGGGTATCTCCGTGAGGTATTCACCCTCTGGCCCTTGGCCATCGAGGCAACCATTCGTCCTATTTTCATCTCCATCTTATTCCTGTTAATATTAGGATCATTTCGCCCTTAATCCCTCGTCAAATCCCTCATCGAATCGGTCCATCGTTCACCTCGCCGGAGCGCAACTCCGGCGAGCCCCTATCTTGCCTTCCCTTCCATTTCGAGAGCCACCTGAGGTCGAGGCATTTTGCCCTCGACCTCCATAACCTTTTTTGTGCAGGTACTGAAGCCCATCGAAGCGTCTGGAGCAATTTTGCCCTCTCGCCGGAGCACCTGGGACCTTGCAGCTCCGCCACCTCCGTGCGAGAGCACCGGCGAACGCCGGTGGCTTTTCATGCTTCCAGACGTCAGCTGACACCTGCAGGAGGCCGCAGCCCAAATTTGAAGCCCAAATGCCGTCGGAGCCGGGCGGAGGAGCTCGAGGAACTTCGCCCTATCGGAGCTCCTCCGCGTTCTTCCAACCGCCGTCGCCACCGTTCGATCAAGGGCGCCCCCTCCAGATCAAGCAGTAGCCGTTGGATTGCACCACGCCTCAACCGTCAGATCGTCTTCGAGCGTTCTAATCTCCGCCGTGCATCCACGAAGCGCCATCGCCGTCTGATCGACGACGCATGTTTAAGTGAAGACCCACAGCCGTTCGATCGGCGCGCCGAGGGTATTTTGCACCTTCACCCTCGTCCCTTTTGTATTTATAGTTTAATCTTTAAACTTTTGTCTGCAGTGTAATTTTATTGTAATATTTGCCAAAAGACCCTCACGCTTTTAGCATTTACGTCTAGATCCCTCGCCACGTCACCTCACGTGACCAGTTCACGTGAGGTGTGGGCATTTTGCAGAGGGACCGTCTAAGGTCTTGCTATTTCTAATTAGTCCCAGAACTTTGACATAAGCGTTAAATATTTTGGACATTTTGCGTACAAGCCCTTGAGATTTTCGGATATTACAGTTAGGTCCCTGCCAGGCGCGTGTATAGCACGTGCATGGTTGGGACATTTTGTACTAAAGCCCCTCCGGGTTTTGTAATTGTCTTGTGGTGCTAAAAATTGAATATTCAGTGTATATTTTTGTGGAAAATTGCATGTATGCCCCTGGATGTTTTGGAAATTGCATTTATACCCTTGCCAGGACTGTTTAATGTTTGGCTACTTGTTCTAATTGTTTAAAATATCATTTTAACTCCAAAAATTTCACAAAAATAGACTTAGGTATCTGGACACGTGTACTTTGATGCCACATATTTAGTTTTTGATTTTACTTTATTTTCTTATTTATTAAAAATCAAAAACTTGCTTGTTGTGTACTGTCTAGCTTAGAAAATACCAAAAAAATATTAAAACCTCGCCAAAAATTCTAAAAAAATTACCTAGTGTCTATTTTATTCTATTTTAGTGTCAGTCCAAAAATCATTAAAAATCTCAAAAGAAAAACACTAAAAATTTAAAAACACTCAAAAACTTCAAAAAAATATATAAAATAGTAGAAAACTCCAAAAATCAAAATCTCAGTTCCTGTTTCTTCCTTATTTTGTCCTTTTTATTTGAAAAATAGTGTGAAAATTTTGAGCTACTGGTTGCTATTTTCAACTTGCATTTTAGTCACAGCCAGCCCTATTTCCACTGTTTTGCCTTAATTCAGTAATTAAAAATACCAAAAACACCTTGAAAAATCCCCAAAAATCACAAAAACAGTAGAAAACCATAAAAATATCGAAAATATTTTATTCCTGAATTTTTGGTTATTTTTGCACCATTTTATAAATATTTTAGCTTGCCTTATATTATATTGCCTCTCCTTTCCAATATTGAAAAAGAAATAATAAAAAATATATATAAAATATAAAAATCAGAAAATTAAAAACCCACAAAAATTTAATCATTTGCTTGCTTAGTGTAGACACTTCACACACACACACTTTCGCACTTGCTTGAACTACCCTGCTTGCTCCCTGTGTTCGAACTCTCTACATACTTGCACCTATACCTCTTTTATGTAGAGTTAAAAATAAATTTTAACTCCGCATTAGTTCTAATTTATTGATCTTAGTGTGGGTTAATAGTTGATTAAATACGGATTTTGATTGGTCGACACTTCGACTGAGTTCACGCTTTGTGTTGAACTTAAGACCATCGATTTTCGCGATAATCAAATGGCTCCGTTGCCGGGGAGCAACATCGAGTAGTTCATATTTTGCTTGTTTGTGTGATTGTTTACCATAGCATCAGTTTCCATCTCTTACATTTTGTTATATCTTGTTGAGCTATCTGACCACTCTTCTTTGTCTTCTTGCGAGGGACCGCGGAGCGAGGCGGATCGCTTAGGTGACCCGATGCAACCTTGGGATGCGGAGCCAGCTATTCTTAGCCTAGCCGGCAGGAGAGAACAAGGAGAGCGAGAGAGAGTGACTAGCTTAGCTTTACATTTATTTTTGGTGAGAGAGAGTCTATTAATTTGTAATAATACAGGTACACTTGGACTTGGACACTCAGACTTTCGGGCCTAATTTCCGGGTGTTTGTTCACCCGGGGGCTCACCGCGGATTTTATCGAGTTTTTATCGCCGTCATTTTCCGGTTTTGTTTTCATTTTTCACTTTCTTTTGTGGATTGAGCTCTTAGTTCTAGGTCCTGCTTGACTCGATTAGAATAGGTCCAAACACCTAATTATCTTTGCATGCTCCTATAGAGTCGTATTTGGACTTAGACTAATTAAACAGTTAGCTAGTAGCTTCCAAATCCACGCGCCGCGAGCTCACACCCGAACAAGCGCTTTCTCCTACCCCAAATGTGTTGGGCAGAGGAGGGGTGAGCCTAGACCGGACACTCGGATTAGGAGTTAATAGTTAGCTTGTGGTTCTTCACGCTAGCAGTTGCCTCTTCTAGGACGATTTCCGCTTGCATTTCGCCATATAGCTTAGGTTTAAAAATTCTGCTTTGCATCCCGCATGGAGAGAGCTGGGATTCGCTGTAAGTCTTCTTACTTTGCACGCATCATCTAGGCACAAAGGTGAGATTTCCACCTTGGTGTCGACTTGCACGGCTTTTCCGACTCTATTCTCCCTCTGTTTTTGGAACAAAGTAGGATAAAGGAAAAATACAAAAACCGTTAGGCGCTTGTTTGAATTGACTCAAAAGAAGCGATAACACCAAAAAAATTAAAAAAGGGACTGTTAAAGAAAACTTGACCAAAATAAAATTGGTAATTGGATTCATTGCTTGGGGAGAGTAACACCCTCACTTGTCTTCAGGTTGCATGGGAAGGTCTCCTTCCAAGTGAGGTGAGCGCTTCGTAAGGATTAGAGCCCAAAACCCAACTTGTGGCTGCCTTGTGTAACACCTGGATTTCCGAAGTATTGGCGCTACTATCGTACGTAGTCGAGTAGGACTTGGTCGCCATTGGTGACTCACTATTGTGTGAGCGCCGACCTTGTCCGAAGTACCGAGCTTAGGCCACGCCTTCACGGGTGTGTCTGTCTCACCGGCTGCGTCCGAGTAGGATCTTGCACGCTCACGGGTGATTCCGTTGCGAGCGAGGTCCGAAGTATCGGTTTCGCCTATCGGCTTCCTCCCTCTATTTCTTTGGCTAAGTAGGGATCCAGGAAGGGTTACAAGGACCTCAAAAAGCGCAAGTTACAGGTTACACAGGAGGAGGACAAGTACGGGGACACTTTCCTGGCAGTACTCTCGCTCCTATAGGCGTAGCGTTCTATGGACTCGTGATAAGATAAATACCTGAAAACAAGCTAAAATTGACAAGATAAAAGCCGAACCTTCACGGCTTCACGAGTTGAGTTGGTGAATCCACCCTTGCTTTGCGTTTGATTGCTAGATTTATTTAGGTCAAGATCAAAAACACCGCACAATTGTGCACAATTTTGTTGCATATCATCTTCTTCTTCTCTTGCATTATCCTCACTCTTCTCGAATAATCAAGATGATGGGATGGAGATCTCTTAGGCCGACCTTGTCGTCACCGCTATCTAGCACTCCCCCTTACTCATCTAGGAATGCCTTGGAGAGTCCGCTCTCCGAGCCCGAGTTCACATCCACCCTGTTCCCCCTCGACCACCCTTCCCATTCTCCTTCTCTCAGTCCAATTGTGTCAGAATTCAGTGCATCACAGAGTTCGGCTCATTCGACAGCACCTGAAATGGCCTCATTTGCTTTTTCAGAGAATCCAGCAATGGCAGATAGAGGCGAGCACCAAGATGATCACGATCACCCTCCGTTCATTATTGATCAAGCGACCATCAACAATTCCTTGCTAGCGTCCCTGGAAAATATGCAGAGACAGATCCGTGACCAGGGAACATTCATGGGTGATCTGATGAGAGAGATAGCACAACTGAGAGAAAACCGACCTGGGGGCGGTGGCGGTGGAGGAGGAGGAGGAGCCGATGCAGGAGGAGGCGATCCAGACGCTGAGCGACCTCCACAAACTATCATGAGGGAACTGCACAATCCAGCTTCGTCCCTCACTCACCGGTGGATCAGACTCCCACCAATCCACGTAGACTTCGAGCTTCGGCACCACACGATTCAGTTGCTACCCAAGTTTCACGGGCTGCCGACCGAAGAGCCGCACCTCCACCTCCAGGAGTTTGAGATGATTTGAAGCACTATCCCTGATCGGTTGATGACCGAGGACACCATCAAGATGATCGCCTTCCCGTTCTCATTGGTTGATAGAGCCGCATATTGGCTCAAGCATCTAGGGCGATTCGTCGATACTTGGGCAGATCTCCGGACCGCATACCTCAAGAAGTATTACCCGTTCGGCCGGACCAACGCAGCTCGAGCCATGATCAGCAACTTTGTGATGATCCCAAACGAACAGTTCCATGAAGCCTGGGATCGATTCAGAGAGCTCATTGACCGGTGTCCACATCACGACATCTCCAAGCCCAACCTGGTGCAGAGTTTCTTCTGTGGGCTGACACCGGAGCTGCAGGGGCTTGTGAACGCCTCTTGCGGTGGGTCCTATTTCTCCAAAGAAGAAGACGACGTCTGGGCCATCTACGAAGGCATGGCAGAGAACTCTACAGTGATGACCCAGGCCAGAGTCTACACTCAGCAGAAGCCCCCGCAAGGAGCAGGATCATTCCAGAGGATCGCCCGCATCGATGCCGGTCCCAGCACAACGTCGGTAGCCGCAGCCCAAGCCGAATCAGCAGCAGCCGACATGGGCATAATTAGTGAAAAGTTGGATCGCATGGAGATCCTCGAAAAGAAGCAGAACCAAGGTCTAGCCCAGATGGACCTTCTCACCAAGACCATGAGTGACCTGAAGACTCAAATTCTCTGTATTCAGGAGGCACAGGCCCATTCCCAACAGCCTCCCAGGTCACAGGTTGCTTCCAGCAGCAGCAATCCCAACCAGGCCTCCACCTCATACCGCCAGGTGAACCATATCCAGCCGGAGCCGGTTCCATTGCTGCAGTACCATCCAGAGCAACCGCCGTCTCAGGAGACTCAGATGGTGGTCTATCAGCCGGAGCAGCCACTGGCAGTTCTTCCTCCACCTTCCTTAGAGCAGGAGCCATTGATGGAAGTCAATGGGATTTGGTACGACCGGTACCCTCAGCCCGCAATTCGTAGGGATCACCCCGGATTCCGTTGGGGAAATGGTGGATCCTCGTCCCAGCAGCATCCTCCTGCCCAAGGACAGCAGAACAGCCAGCCGACACAGCAACACCAGCCCCAGTACGCCCATCAGCAACAATACCAGAATGGTCCTCGTCCCTCCTATCAGGGACAGCAGTGGAGGCAGCAACAGCCGCCTCAGCAGTCTTATCACCAGCCTTCCCCCCAGTATCAGCAGCAACACCAGCAGCAGCAGCCCCATTTCCAGCAGGGACAGACATCCGGTTCTCAGGGTCCAGCCTATGAGAACCCAGCCCTCGATGATCTTGCCCGCTTGCTATCTGAACAGCGAGCATCTTTCAGGCAAGAAATGGATGAGTTCCGGCAGGAGATGTAGGATTTCATCAAAGGCAAGGCCGCCATACCCGCTCAGATCGAACCTAATCCTAATAACCTCAAAAGGAAATCTGAACAGGTAGAGTTCATAGAGGATACCTCTCCTAGTGACAATTTGAATGATATGCCTTATTCTTCGAATGATGCTGATTTTGTGACTACTAGGAGCGGTAGGATGCCAGCCAGCGGCGCCTCTTCTGAGCGACAACCAGATGCTGAACAAGGTACGCCAGAGGAGCAGAGGAGCGGTGCTGATGCCGCTAATGATGATGTTGAAGACGGTGGTGCTGATGCCACCAATGATGGAGTCCAGGATGACGGTACTGATGCCGTCGTGATACCAGACGCAGACGGTGGTGCTGAAGCCACCATTTTGGATGATGAACCCGAGCGCGGTGCTGACGCCGCAAAGACCGGTGCTAGTGGTGGTGCTGAGGCCACCACATCTACTTTTGTTGAGCCACCTTCTGTGATGTTACCACATTTTGTACCTAGAGACTGTGGGAACAAAAACAAGAACAAAAATATGAATAAAGGAAAGGTTTCTGTTCAAATTGCGGATCCATATGTGGTGAATGATGATTATTGTATGGATTCTCCGTCTTCACAGGCACAGGGACCAATTCCTAGTCCTCCATCTGAGGAGACACCTACCATCCCCTTCCTGGAGGCACTCCGCCGAGCAAAGGGGAATAAAAAAGCAAATCCAAAAAAGAATCAGCAGGTAGAGTTCGGCAACGAAATGATTGATAGATTTCACATTCAGCTGACTCTACGGGAAGTATTTGAGCATATCCCCTTCTTCAAAAAGAACTTGAAAGAGACAACTACTGTTCGAAGGAAGAAGAGGCACAGAGATCAAATCCATATGCTCACTCATGACACATGTTGCATCATCCAGAACAAGCTGCCAGCCAAGCGACCAGACGCAGGAGCTCCTTATGTCAGATGCGAGATTCAGGAGCAGCAGTTTGATCGTACTCTATTAGACAGCGGCTCTTCGATTAACCTTCTTCCGGCAGCCTTACTCAAGCAATTCGAGTTTGGCCCTCTTCTTCGAAGCAGAACCATCCTTCAGTTTGCTGATAGGTCGATTAAGAGGCCGAAGGGGTTATTGAAAGACGTGGTCGTTATCATTCAGGGCCTGAAATTCCCCGTGGACTTCGTTGTGTTGGACATAGAGATCCCTGAGGCGGTAACTGATGCCCCCATCATTCTCGGACGTCCATTCTTGGCCACGGCCAAGGCGGTGACCGACCATGATAGCAGGAAGGTATGTTTTCGCGTAGAGGGCGAAACCATACAAATAGAGACGATCGAAGAGATCAGAGCTAGAGAGTTAGAGTGCTCCGAGCAGTCCAGCGAAGCAGCGCAGATGACAGAGGAAGAGCTAGACATCCACCAGGTTTGTGATTTTGAGATGACTGATGATGAATCCAACTGGAAAGATCCTGTAGCACCGACCCTCGCCTTGCCTACAGATTCACTGTATCTCAAGCTCATGGCAGTCGAGAGCCGGGAGAGCACATCCCTGGATGAGGATATCTCTGAGGCTGACAGTCTTGTAATGAGTGGTGCTGAGGAATTTCAATCTTGCTCATCGTCTTCTAATCCCTCGGATTCAGACATTGACTGGGATGACTTTGAATTTTATTTACCTTGTCTGATTCCTTCTGAGCCAGCAGCCATGACAGAGTGCGAGCCAGTGCAGTTTATTGATGATTCAGCAGGCCGCCCTTCGTCAGAAATTCATGCAGAGCGAGAGTTCTTCCATGCAGACCTGGTCGCATTTACACAGACATATCAGAAGCCAGATCTGCCACCTCCCAGTTGTCCAGAACGGAAACCTCTACCGCAGTCGATGAAGTACAGATTCCTTGTTGGAGAGCCAGAAATGCACCCAGTCATTATCTCAGCAGATTTGACTGGAGAACAAGAATCTCGTCTGATGGAGGTTCTTGAAAGAAACCGCAAGGCAATCGGTTGGAGCATAGCTGATCTCCAGGGGCTGAGCCCAAATCTTTGCTCTCACCACATTTATCTTGAGGATAATGCTAAGCCGTCGCGTGAGTTCCAATGACGGCTGAACCCGAATCTTCGAGACGTAGTCATGAAAGAAATTTCCAAGTGGTGGAGCGCTGATTTTATCTATCCCATCTCCGACTCCAAATGGGTAAGTCCGCTACATGTGGTACCCAAGAAAACGGGTATCACTACAGTTGTCAATGAGTCCGGAGAGGAGATCGCTACCAGAGTACCAACTTCTTGGAGGGTCTGTGTGGACTACAGACGATTGAATGAGGCCACCAAGAAGGATCACTTCCCGCTTCCCTTCATTGATCAGATTATCGAGCGGTTAGCCGGGAAGAGTCATTACTGCTTTCTTGATGGGTACTCTGGATATAATCAAGTGGCCATTGCGCCCGAAGACCAGGAGAAAACGACATTCACCTGTCCGTTTGGGACGTATGCTTTCAGACGGATGCCCTTTGGTCTATGTAACGCTCCGGCGACATTCCAAAGGTGCATGTTGTCCATCTTCTCGGACATGGTGGGTGACTGTTTAGAGGTCTTCATGGATGACTTCTCGGTCTACGGCGACGGGTTCGACGCTTGTCTTGACTGCCTAGACCGTGTACTCAAGCGCTGCATTGAGGTTAACCTTGTTTTATCCTGGGAGAAGAGTCATTTCATGATGACTCAGGGACGGTCCTTGGTCATATCGTCTCCAACAGGGGCATGGAGGTCGATCCGGCTAAGGTAGACATCATCAAGAAACTCAATCCGCCGTCCAATCTGCATCAGCTACGGTCTTTTCTGGGGCATGTCGGTTTCTACCGACGGTTCATTCAGGACTTCAGTCGAATTGCCCGACCGCTTACTGACTTGCTGACCAAAGACACCGAGTTTATTGTTAATGATAAGTGTCTTGAAGCATTTGAGACTCTCAAGAATATGATTGTTTCAGCTCCTGTCCTTCAGCCACCCGATTGGTCTCTCCCATTCGAGATCATGACGGATGCTTCAGATTTTGCCGTTGGGGCTGTGCTCGGACAGAGGAGATTACCTTTTGCCATTCACTACGCCAGCCGGACTTTGGATGCCGCGCAGCGGAATTACACTGTGACTGAGAAAGAGATGCTGGCCTTAATTTTCGCTCTTGATAAGTATCGATCATATATTCTCGGATCTAGAGTGACCATTTACACTGATCATACCGCCATCCGATATTTAATGGCTAAGAAGGATGCCAAAGCACGTCTCACCAGATGGATCCTTCTACTCCAGGAATTTGATATTGAAATTAAGGATAAGTCTGGAGTCAAGAATGTGGTGGCGGATCATCTCTCCAGATTGGAGAATCTTGAGGAATCTGAGCCCAGCGCACCTATCACAGAGACATTTCCAGATGAGGCGATCGTGGCTGTCACCTCACTCCCGTGGTATGCTGACTTTGTAAACTATCTTGTCGCCAAGACAGTCCCTCAGGGTTGCCCCAGGCAGAAACTTGAGACCTTCCTAGCTAAGGCCAAGTTTTACCATTGGGAGGATCCCGTCCTTTATCATGAAGGAGGAGATAGTATCTGGAGGAGGTGCATTCCTCAGGAAGAGCAGCATAGCGTCCTCACATACTGCCACAAGCTTGAGGCAGGAGGACATCATTCTGGAAAAAGGATAGCACAAAAGGTGCTTCAATCCGGCCTATGGTGGCCTACTCTCTTCAAGGATTCTGATGAGTTCGTGAAGAGATGTACTGACTGTCAGAAAATGGGAACCTGCGGACAGAGAGACATGATGCCCATGCAACCCATTCACTTCTGTGAGGTTTTTGATGCATGGGGGATTGATTTCATGGGCCCATTTCCCTAAGAGTAAGGGATTCGAGCATATTTTGCTCGCTGTAGATTATGTCAGCCAATGGGTTGAGGCTATCCCCGCCCGAGCCGCAGATGCTAAAACCTTTTGCAAATTTTTGAGGAGAAATATCATTTCACGTTTCGGAGTACCTAGAGTTTCATTTATTTCAAGACGGGGGTCTCACTTCATCAATGACAAAGTCAGGGCCATTGCAGACGAGTTCGGCATTGACCATCGGGTTGCCACTCCTTATCACCCTCAGACTAATGGTCTTGCCGAAGTATCGAATAGGGAGATAAAGACTATCTTGCAGAAAGTTGTCCGCCCAGACCGAAAGGATTGGTCACAGCTTTTGGACTCGGTCTTGTGGACTTATCGGACATCTTTCAAGAATCCATTGGGGACATCTCCCTTTCGTCTCGTCTATGGCAAGCCGTGCCATTTGCCAGTGGAGATCAAGCATAAATCTTTTTGGGCAGTTATTGAGTTGCTTCTAGATCCCGACAGTATAGGAGAACAGAGAAGAGCAGAATTGGCAGCCCTGGAAGAACTTAGAGATACAGCCTTTTCCAACAGCCTACAGTACAAAGAGAAAGTGAAGACA
>JAZKJV010008412.1:0-91391 GCA_037367405.1 Ottelia alismoides
TGTTGACGATAGGCGATCAACATCAGGGTATGTTGTTTATTTATGCGGTAACCTTGTCGTTGGCGATGCAAAAAACATAATGTTGTTTCTAGATCTAGTGTAGAAGCTGAATACCGAGCACTTGCCAATGGGGTTACTGAGGTCATATGGTTGAAACTTCTGTTAGCAGAATTGGGAGTTGAACCTATCATGCCACTGAAGATGTTCTGTGATAATAAAGCTGCGATAAACTTGGCAAATAATCCTGTTATGCATGACCGAACGAAGCATGTGGAGATTGACAAACACTTCATTCATGAGAAGATTGATAATGGTCAGTTGTGTCTTCCCTACTTGAAATCTGGTGACCAGATTGCTGATCTCTTCACCAAGGGGCTGCCTACGGTGATTTTTGATAAAAAAAAATGTAGGCAAGTTGGGCATGGTCGATATGTATGCCCAACTTGAGGGGGAGTGTTGAGTTGTACTGCCTAAATGGGTAAACGGGTCTTTAGATGAGGGACCGTTTACCCATGGTCCTATATAATGTACTCATCCCCCCTATTGGTTTCTCAACCTAGTGAAGAGAGGACCCTAATCTCCGAATAAAAGGGATTAGGGTGTGCCCCTGTGGTTTTTCCCTCATCGTAGGGTTTTCCACGTAAATCCTTGTGTTCATCTTCCTGTTCTTAACCTTCAATTACAACAGCCTAATACCATTCCTTTACGAATTTTTATGAATTCATTTGATTTTTATGTATTTTTATAGTTTACTTTTGAGTTATTAAACATAGAAAATGAAAAATCACATAAATATAGATGCACGACGGATTTTGATGGAGTCTCTTGATCGGTTTTGATGGGTTGATGGATTACCGAAGGACTCTAAATGTATTTTTATACAAAATCGTAGAGAAATCAGAGAACATTGAGAAAAGAGGAGGATGATGTGAAGAGAAGAATGTAGGAAGAAGAGGATTGAACATAATCTGGATCTACGGATGGTTGAAGTAGCTTGTAGATGGAGCTTAGAGAGCTTCGGGACTGTTTCCTTCTACACAATGGTGGTGTGGAGGCTTCTCGCATGGTGGAGCTAGGATGTGATGCCAGCGGAGTTGATATCGTCGCACCCTCTGCCCTAATCCTCGCTACGATATGAGAGCAGAGCAAAGCTATCATCTCGCTCTCTACTTCGAAGCTCACTGAAGAAGGGAGGGAGCAAAAAATGGTGGAACGAATAGGGAAGGTGAATGAAGGATCCGAACAGGAGAGGGTATTCTCGTCATCCCGCAACACAAATTAGACCTCCTACTAACATCGTTAGGACCTTTGCCGTTAATACAAAGTTGAGTCCCATTACAATGTAAAAATCACTCCCCAATTTGAGAATCGATGTAAAGTTGAGTATCTTTTTTGTAATTTACCCAAAAAAGTATCCCTTCTCATTTTATAATTCGTTATGGGAGAGAAGACGACTTTGGGTGTATATGTTCCCTCCGTGGACTTTGTCCAAAAAAAATGAAAAAATGAGAGATAATCCTATGTGGGTTTTGTCAAAATGCGGATGAGTTATAAATATTGTCCGATGGCATTTGTTTTTAGACGCGATCCACTTCAATATTTTGTTTCAGCGTCACTCTTCATTTCAACACAAACGAAGGGGTCTTGACCAATTCTGGCATCCGAACTCATGCTTCAGATCTTGGAGCATTATGTATGCACTCTTATTTACTTAACAATATTACTAGATACAAACCTTCAATTCTAGATTTGTAAATGTTGATAATTTCCGAAATGATGATAATTAAATAGTGTGAATCCTTCAATCAAGAACGAGTGGCTCAAACGATTACTGCAGACTCCGTTGAGCTTCCCACCTCCATTAGACGATCCATATAGAGATCTATATATATTATCAATCTTTAGAATTTTGATTCGTTTTTTTGCGATCAAGATTGCATGGAATAAATTTAGGATTATTGACCACAAAACTAATCTTTAGAATTTTGATCTTTTTTTTGTAAGGGACATGCAGTTTGACCTTCATGCTCTGGCTTATATTTATAAAGACATCCTTTTGCATGCTGGACCAAACGATAGATATTAGATAACGATTGTGCTGCTTACTATATATGTTCGATATCTTGTTTTAATTCCACTTGGCATATTTTATATGATGACAAGATAAGTATATATGATGAGAAGATATACATGCGTTAAAGTTGGTTCTCCAGAGTCTAATGGCCTTCAAGATATGAAAAGATAAATATGATTAAGATCGAGCGGCTCAAATGATTATTGCGACTTTGTGATCTTTCCACTGCAACAGACGATCCATTTCCCTCTCCATTTCTTAGTTTCTCGGGATCTGGGTATGGTTAGGAAGCTTTCTTTTCCCCTGTTAGTAAACAGTATTGACAATGAAACAAAACGGCAATTTCTTAAGGATGGTGTTAGTGGCCTCGAAACAGTTGAGTTTCTTTAGAAAAAGTGTTAATCAACAACAGCAGAAAATATTAATGTTTAATAAGCACAAAATTAAAGGTAATTTACAATTTGGGTCCCCATCTATGGGTCGATCCCAGAATGCGTCCTGATATTTAAATTGTAACGATTCGGGTTCCAAGGCCATTAGTGTAATGATTTTTTGGGGCTAATGACGAGTATGCCATCGTTTAAAAAGTTGGAACCCAACCCCCATTCCCTTCCCAACAAGGGCATATTCGTCATCAACTTCAACATTTCCATTTCCCAAATGGTACTGAGACCCAAATCATTACAATTAAAGATCGTGACCTATTCTGGGATCGGATCCATAGATGAGGACTCAAATTATAGTTTACCCTAAAATTAAAGTACTTATCATAATGGCTTAGCATCGGTACTTTTTTTTCCAGTCGATGATCCTCTTTAGAATCCAAGATTAGTTAGATAAGTTGTTTCTGTATAGAATCTCTATAATTTGAAATTAAGACCTCACAACCATACAATACCCTAAATTACTCTGACAGTGATCAAGTAACGAGTTCATCTTGATTGGAAGGAGCGGTGTAGCACCTCAAATATATATCACATCTAGTAATCACATAGTGTGGTAGTAACTTATAAGTAGTGAGGGATAATACTAAATAACATCGGCTTACGCATTTTAGGATGTGGTCAATGACTCCAATTGGGTCCAAGACCAATAGATTGTCTGGGCTAGTAATTTTCAAGAACGGCCCGAGTCTAGGACTCGAGATGTTACACAACATGTTGGGCTTGTATCCAACTGGAATGCTTAATCACAGTCCAAAATGCTTAAGCCCAAGTTGATTAGTAATACTCCCCAATATTTATAAGATACTGCCACACTTTTTGATTATTAGATGTAGTACTATGTTTGGGATGCTACAATCACCCCTACTCATATTCGCAACGTCCTCGTTCCGTAATGACCCATGAACTATTCCCAGTAATAGTGGTGGCTTCATCTCTTGAATAGACCTTTACTCTTAGAGACATTTGATAAAATAGAGACGTTACAAGTTGTCTGTGCCAGTAATCCCTAAGAACGGACCAGCTCTAGGGCTCGAGACGTTACAAGAGGTGCGGAAGAGCATTCCAAGGCAAGTAGCCTTCAAAATACACTTAAATTTGCTCGATATATATCTTTCAATTTTTCCTGCATCGACTTGGCGGACGAAGATTGCAAGGAGAAATTCCTCAAAATGTTTTACGCAGCTTGATCGCTAGTATTGTTTTTCAAACTGACTTTTACTGCAGAATGACAAATACAGAATTAGATCGCGATCACCTAGGATCCACAAGTAATGCGCCCGTCATACTTACTTCTTCGGCGGTGATGTTTGCTTTTCGCTTTCGCCATTGCTAAACACTTCAAGTTGTAGGATGTATGAACTACTGCTTTTGTTTTGAGTGTGGAGAAATCTCCTATCCCATGCATCCCTCCTTTTGGTCAGGTTATATCAGATGAATGATATCACTAAAACATCCATTTTCTTTCTTATAAAAATAAATGCCCCTTGTAAAAGATGTCATGTCGCTATCTATATCTCCAAAGTCCTCTCTCAGGAATATATAATACAATGCCGATGCATCAGATGTGTCAAGTTAGAAAATTTCAACCATAATTCGTACAAACATAAATAGTAATCACTATGTAATCCGTACAAATTAAAATATTGGAATTTTATTATACGTGTTTTTCTTTACTTCTGCAATATAAGATATGTTTTTTTTGTCATATCAATTGCGTGTCCCTGACTTGTTGCAAAATTAACAGTTCTAGCTTTTTGTAATAGCAGTTGTAGCTAGAATTGGTCAACGGGTCAGGGGCTTGCCTGTTCATAGGCCGTATTTGGACTTAGAGATTTAAGCATGAGTAGGTCTGACCTTTAAAAAATAAAAAATATAAATATAGTCCAAATAATACATGTACTAATATAATACGTTTTAAGTTTTTCATTTGTGATACTAGTTTTAAATAAAATTCAATAGTTTACATGTGGAGTAACATGTAAACTACTTATATTAGTTATATAAAGCATAATTGATATTAATAAAATCATTTCTACATTTTTTTTGAATAAAATTCAATAGTTTACATGTGGAGTAACATGTAAATTATTTATACATATTAAATACTATTATAAAAATTCAATAAAAAAAGAATGAAATGGATCATGGGTTGACCCATGGCGGGCTTTGGACAGAGGTTGTTTAACCTCGATCCGGCCCGCATTTTGGTCAAGTCTAGTTATAGCCATATTTTACCTTAACGGAAGGCAAAACTGTGAATCTTGTAAGAAGTCAAAGACACAACCGATATTAAAAAAAGAAATAGGCATAACTAATATTGCATAAGTGGTAAAAACCTTGTAGAATGGAAAATGGCAAATTATGTCATGGTCTCGACCTTGTTTTTCATTTTTGCGATATCCAGACACTTCGATCAATATTTAACTTGTATGAACTGTTGCTTTTGTTGGATCATAGAGAATCTAATATTATCCATGGATTTAGTCCCTAATTTGCTGATCATCTCTAAAGATTTGACTAATGTTTGATAATGGCAAGTGCTTAAGTGTAAGTACAAATCTTTTTTAGAGGGGGCTGCATAATTATAAAATGGGATTTTTACTCGGCAGACCTTATAATCTTTGTTAATGATCTCTACGACCTTTGAAACATCGATATTCCTCCCTCGACCTTGTAAACTTGTTAATCTTTACCCTACAGATCATGTGGGTTAACCTCCATCCATTTGACTGTTAGAACTAACCAGATTCTGTTATCTTCCTTTACAATATACCCATTTTATTTATCAAATTTACTATAAGTGCCACTCCCTCACCCACGTCAGCCCCGTCCAGGTCGAGCCTCCTCCACCTCTCCTGTCCGCCGCCTCCCCTTCTCGAGCCCCTCTCTCGCCGCTCGAAGCCCCCCTCCTCCGCCGCCTCCCCTGCTCAAAGCACCTCCGGGCACCGCCTCCCCCTGCCCGAAGCCCCAATTCCCTGGTCGCGTGAACACCCCATGCCCAGGTCGAAGCCCCTGCTCCCCCGGCCCTCGCGAAACCCCTCCTCCCCCACGCTCGGAGCCCCTACCCTGCCCACTGCCTTCCCATCTCATAGCCCCCCCTTCCCTCCCCGCGATCGGAGCCCCTGCCCTCCGCTCCAGTTCGAAGCCCCCCGTTCCCCGACCTCGTGAAGCCCCCCCCTCCCCGCATCGCGCTCGGAGCCCCTGCCCACCGCCTCCACCATCTCGAATCCTCTGTCCACAGCAACCCCCCCCCCCCCCCCCCCCCCCCCCCCGCGTGTGCGCTCAGAGCCCCTGTCCACCGCCTCCTCCATCTTGAAGGCAAACCCCCTCCCCCGCGCGTGCACGGAGCCCCGTTTCCTTGCCCATCGCCCTAGCTCGAAGCCCCCTCCCCACCGACTGCACGAGCCCCCCCGCACCCTCCCTTCTCTAGCCCTGACAACCTCCTCCCCTCTAGCCCCCGGTGGAACTCGATCCGACCCACCGCCAACCTCCTCCCCTCAGCCCATGGAAGCTGTTAGAGAAGGGAGGACTTCTCTTGGTTAATTCTAGCCGTCTGATCTTGGATTGGTTAGATTAACTCGTTTTTAACCGAGGAAGTTAAATCTAGATGTGTCAGTTTAACGGTGGGGTTCGTGGGGTAAGACGATGCAAGTTTACGGAGGTGAGGGAGGAATTACGTTGTTTCAAAGATCGTGGAGGTAATTGACAAAGATTATAAGGTCTGCTAGGTAAAAATCCCTTATAAAATCTGAGGGATAACTCTCTGTATGTAAATTTCTAAATGCCCCAAAGTTCAGAACATCTCTGAAAACAATTATTCTTATTGCGATATCGAGTAAATATCTAAGAAATCTTGCTTCTTTTTTTCAGAAAAAAATATGATCACAATCGGTGTCTAATAAAAAAGCCAGAAGACGAGATAATGGGGGTCCAAAAACAACCAACCATAAATAATTCCACAATTTGTATTTTAACAAAAAAATAAGTTGACTTTCACCAACTTCATTTCTTCCTAAAAAACCAAACAACATTCCAATCATTCATGGCATGGAATTTTTTTGTTTTTTTTTCAAAAATATCATAATGTATTTTCGTCAGTATATCACTATAATACGCCATTATAATTTTGTCAGAAATAGAGACTTATATGAAGTCATCTAGAAATATAATTTTAACGGTCTGAAAATTATTGTACAACAGGATCGAGATATGAGATATGTTTACAAACACATGCTTGCAACAAATCCCAATGTTATCACTACAACAAAATTGAGCTATAGTGACATTTTTTTCAAAATCTATCACTAAATTAGCCGTTGTTAAATATATAACGACAATTTTTTCATTGCGAAATGATTTTTCATACTTGAAATTAGCGACGAATATCATATATGTCGTTATATCATTAGCAACAATACACATAGCGATGTGTATCCGTTGCTATTTTTCAAATTTCAAATTAATCGTCGCTAAATTTTGAACTAAAAAATTAGCAATAATTAGTAGATATTTTGAAAAATAGCAACGAATAAACGTCGTTATATAGACTGTTGCTAATGATATAACAACAAATATAATATTCGTTGCTAATTTCGAATGGAAAACTCATTTCACAACGAATAGTATTGTTATTATATATTTAACAATGGCTAAAATGACTGATTTTTGAAAAAAATGTCGCTATAGCTAAATTTTGTTGGATTGCATAGTGCGTGTTTTTAATAATCATAATAATGGGATCAGAGAGCTACTTTTCCAACATTTCACGTCTCTTTAATTGTGTTTATCCTCGTCGTCGCCCCGGTCCCGCCTCCCTGGATCGAAGCCCCTTGCCCCCTGTTGCTCGGAGCTCAGTTCCCCCCCTCCCCCCCCCCCCCCCCCCCCAACTGCTCCAGCCAGATTGAGCCCCCTTTCCCAGGAAGAAGATTTTTTTCCTTTTCTTATAGTTCTAGCGTCCGATCACAAATGGTTAGATTAACTCATTTTTAATCCAAGGAAGTTAACTCTAGACTTGTCAATTTAGCAACAGGGTTTGTGAGGTAAGACGGAGAAAATTTACAAGGTCGAGGGAAGAATATCGATGTTTCAAAGGTCGCCGAGGTCATTGGCAAAGATTATATGCTCTGCCGGGTAAAAATCCAAATAAAAATTGTCCGTGAGCCTTGAGAAATATTATTTACCCCCGTACTCGTAAAAACAAGCGTCTACTAACAATAGTCACTGCACTTTCAGAAAGAAATAAAATATTAACAAATCTCTTTAACGACGGGAGCTTCAGAACCTGAAATCTGCGACCTTTGTATGTATAAAGTAATAAGCAATTGCGATCAATATGATGTTTAATTTGCACAAATTGAAGATATATAAAAGAAAGTATTATCAACAGTTAACATCATATCGACCACAGCATTTAACACAAACCCTCTGGTGTCATCTCTTGCGTGTGGTGTGGCTATAAATATATACGGGGAAGATGCAAACAGCTTCAACAAACTCCACACCGCCACCGCCACCACTGGAAGAATACAGAGCAAAACAAGACGAAGCTCTGTCAATGGCTCCCAAATTGGTATTTTTGCTGGCCGCTTTCTTCGGGTTGCTGCTCGTCTCGTCGGATTGCCCGATCATCGCCGCGGAAAACACCGACGGAGAGACGGCTGGTAGGTATATTTCACATTTTGTTTTCAATTAATTAACCATTTGTGTTAATGATTACTGTGTAGATATGGATGTGTTTTGGGATTGCAGATGAGATTTCTGGCGATCGATCCATCGGAGGTGGAGGCTATGGACGCCGTCCACATTGCTGTGGATGGGCACCTCCGACGTTGCGTGAGATGGTGGTGCCATGGACGTTGTGTACCTACCTGGTGGTGTCATTACTAGAGATCCGTGTCATGCATGCCAACACTTACGATATATACTATTATCAGTAGCAGTAGTAGTAGTAAATAAAAGCTTCATGTGATGGAAACCGGCCATGTATGACGATCCTAACGCATCTTGTACGAAGACCTTACGAGGTGTCTCAACCTCACCTTAAATAAATGCTGTGTGTTTCTCCATTGGGTTATGATACTAGTGCTACGTTGGTTGTTGATTGTATCGAATGTAGTGATTGTTGTTCATCGGTCAGCTTTCGCTTGCAAGGGTTCTTGATACCTATGCTACCCTTTCTGCCATCACCCCACAGCTCTTCACCTCTTGAGGAGATGATTCCCATGATATCCAGATTGCCACTTCTCTCTCTCTCTCCTCTCTCTCTCTCCATGGAAGATAGATCCTTCTTCCAACATCAAAGATAGGGAAGAAGCCTTGAGGATGTGGTCGATGGATTTCTATTTCTCCTAAAGATATCGCAGTTATTATCAAGGACAAAGCGAATGGAGACTATATTTTCGTAATTTCCAGGTGGGCTCATTTACCTACTTAATCACCTTTGCTATTTTAGCTGATCCAATTGCATTCTACACTGTCCACATTATCCCTCTCTGCCGATAAAATCTCCAAGCTGCTATTTGTTTTGGAAACTTTAGAATCAATGTGCATAAATTAGAAACAGATTACGCAGAAACCTTGATGTGATGTATTTCAATTTTTAAACATAGCAAACCATGTCAATAAATTTTTTAAAAAAATCAGAGATGATAAAACAATATACGATGTATCTATGACTAATTTTATTTTGAAATTGATCTAATAAGTGTCCTATAAAAAATCAGAAGGCAATATTAAGAATAATTAATCAAGAGAAAAATAGCCAATGTATTTCCAAAAATCAAGTGCCAAAAGTTTCCTGATCAAGAACTTCATAATGACTTCTTTTTCATAATTTCGAAGATATAATCAAATTTATAATAAATAAATAATGTCAAAATCAATGTTTTCGCTTAGAAATTCATAAATGATTCAGTATTAACTCTAATGGGTGTCCATAAGTCAAATGAAAGGGATTTAAAAGAGCTACAGAACGAGATCACAATTTTCAGATATGTAATTTGCTAGATAGATGGGTATAAATGCAAATTATAAAAATAAATTAAAACTTCAAAAAGCGGCTTGAGGAAGTCGTCTATAATTTCTTCAAATTGGTAAGACACACTTGTAAATTACCGCATACGCTGGGATGTGCATGTAATTCCTGGAAGGGATATTTACCCAGCGAACCCTGAAATCTTTCAAAATTACCTCTACGACCTTGAAACATTGATATTCCTCCCTAAGACCCCGTAATCTTGCTAACCATTACCGTGCAGACCCTCTGGTTAACTCCCATCCATTTGTCCGTTAAAACTAACCGGCTTCCGTTATATTTGTTTACATTATACCCAATTTGTTTGTTAAATTTACATTCATTGCCATTATACCCAACTCCCATCCATTTGCTCTGCTGCTGCGGCCCCATCCTCTCCCCGAGCCCTCCCCTGCCGCCCGCACCACCCCCGTCTCCTCCCCGAACCCCCACCTCTCCCCCGAGCCCCTCTTGCCGCCGACTCTCTTCCCGACCTCGCCCCCTCGCCTCTCGACCATCTCCCCGAGCCCCTCCTCGCCGGCGACCTCAAGCCCTCTCGCCCTCTCCCCGATCCTCTCCCCCGCCTGTCCGCAGGGTCGGCGGCGACGACCTCAATCCCCTCTCGCCCCGCCGCCATCCTCTCCCCCGCCTGTCGCATGATCGAGGAGCGGTGAGGGGAGGAGCGGTCGGCGGCGCAAGGGAGGGCTCGGGGAGAGGCGAGGAGCGGGGAGGGCTCGGGGAGGAGCAGATGGAGGGCTCTCGCCTGTCGGGGGTGACAGCTTGAGGTCGGGGGGCATTTTTCCTCTCGCCTGCGGATGGCAGTGAGGCGGCGAAATGCGAGGGAGAGGATGGTGGCGGGGGGCGCCCAGCTGCTGCTTCGTCCCCCTCCCGATGGGTTCGCTGATGGGCTTCCACCCCCACCTCCCGACCTCCGCCCTGCTGCTGCGGCCCCCCTCCCGATGGGCCCCCGCCCCCCACCTCCCCCCGCCGACGATGAACCTCCGCCCTCGCGCGCGCCCAGCTGCTGCTTCGTCCCCCTCCCGATGGGCTCCCGATGGAGCCCCCCACCTCCCCCACTGACGAGTTGCTTGGCTCCCCCTTGCATGCCCTGCTGCTGCTTCGGCCCCTCCCGATTGGCTCCTGATGGAGCCCCCACCTCCCCCCGCCGACAATGGGCCTCTGGCGTCCCTGTTGCTTGGCCCCGCCACCACCCCCCTCCCCGCGATGTAGCCGCCTGCGGTGACGAAGAACGCCTACATGATTTTTTCCCTTTTTTTTATTTTGGCTAATCTTAACCGTCCGATGATAATTGGTTAGGTTACTCAAGACTAACTCGGGTATTTGACTTAAATATAGTTAATATTGACGGCAGGGTTTGTTGGGTAAGACGGAGCAAGATTACGGGGTCTAGGGTGGAATATCGATGTTTCAAAGGTCGTAGAGGTAATTTTGAAAGATTTCAGTGTTCGCTGGGTAAATATCCCTTCCTGGAAGTATCACTTGTAAATCTTCTCTCCCTAATGTCTCGTCCCCGCCCACCACCCGACCCCTCCCCCACCCCAAACCCTAACCCCCCTCGCTACTCATAGCCGTGCCTCGCCGCCTCCGTCGCAGCCTGGCCAGTCGCAGACCTCCAAGCTCGGCCAGTCGCAGACCTCCAAGCCCGACCAGTCGCAGCCCGGGTCGTCGCCTTCTCGCCCGTCCCCTCAGAATGGTTGCTGGCCCCCGTCGCTTGCGGCTGGCGCCCCTTGCTCCATCCTCACGCGCCTCCTCCCATCCCTGTCGGCTTCCAGGTACTCTCCCGGTCTCCTTGCCCTTCATTTATGCTTGTAAGCCTATAGTAGAAAACCCCCGAGCCTCCGCCATAGCCTCCCGTCTCCCTGCTGCCGGCCGCTCTTGGCCCAGATTTGCGGGATTGGTAATCAGTCTCAGTTCTGTATGGCGTATGACGCGTCGTCGGTTGTCGATGGTGAACTTGTAGCCCTCCTTTCTCAGGGGGACGTTGAAGCTATGATCGGAGATGGGAAAACACCCTTGTTTTCTATGTTCTTGGGAAGAAACCTTTTGGTAAGCTCCTGCCTTCATTTGTGGAAAAGTTTGGAGACCTTCTGGTCCGTGAAGGCTCCTGCCAAGAGAAAACGGATTCTTCTATCTCAAGTTGCACTCACTGGCTGAATGCGAGCGGATTCTTAGCTTTGGCCCGTGGTTATTTCAAGGGCGGTTGGTGGTCCTGCGGTTGTGGGAAGCTGGCATGTTCTTGGAAAGAGATCTCCTCAGTGAGATCCCTGTTTGGGTTAGGTTCTACGGACTGAGCCCCGACCACCTCGACTGGGTTAGGTTCTACAGTGAGATCCTTGTTTGGGTTAGGTTTCTACAGTGAGATCCCTGTTTGGGTTGAGATTTAGGTTAATCAGGCGGGAAGAAGAAAAAAGCTTGCAGCTCGGCACATATCGAAAACGCCTCCGACTGTTGTAACCTCCCCTCCCCCGCCTCTTAATGTCAATCACCACCCCGCAATGTTAGGGGGCTGAACAAGCCGAGCAAGATGAAACACCTCCTTCGTGAGCTGTCTAAAGATAATTGTGAACCTCTGGGTCTCCGTTGAGATGAAAATTAGATCGAAAAATGTCTCCAAATTTCTGGCTACAATCCCGCACGGGTGGGCATCTATGCATAACAACACCAACCTTGGACGTGTTTGGCTCCTCTGGAAGGAGGACACTTGGAATTGCACCCCAATATCGATCACTTCTCAATCAATTACAACATCATGCAATAATCTTGGAGGTATACAGCTTTGCTTGTCCATCATTTATGGCTCCAATTTCCACTCGGAAAGGAGGAGCCTGTGGGCTGGAACTGGGGCAGATTGGCTCCTCGACTAGAGATCCTTGGTTGGTCATTGGGGATTTCAATGTCATTAGATTCACAGAAGATAAATTTGGGGGAATAGCCCCCCATCCCTTCCTCTATTGCAGACTTCAACCGTTGCATTGATGAAACTGGCTTCATTGAGCTTGAACCATGGGGCCACACACTCTCGTGAAACAACTCCTCCATTGGTCCTAGGAGGATCGCGGCGAGACTTGATAGAGCGTTGTGCAACTTGAGATGGATGGAGATTTTTCCTCTTTCAAAGTCCGCTACTCTCATGTACCTTTCTTTTTTTGAAACCACTCTCATGTACTTCCAGTGATCATTCACTCCTTTCAGTGGAACTTGTAAAAAAAACGCAGCGTGCAAGACCGTTTAGGTTCCTGGATTTCTGGGTAGCCAGAGATGAATACCTTCCCCTGGTGGAGGCAGCGTGGGAACAAATATCAGAGGAAACCCCCTTGTTTGTGCTTGCAAAAAAGTTAGCTGATGTTAAGAGCTCTCCCAAAAGCCTGGGCTGCTGTACATGCTAAGGTTGAGGATAACCTTAGCGCGGGCCTTACAGTCCTGGGACATGTCAATGAGGCCCTTTGTTATATCGTCGGGAAATCCTAGTTTTGCTCAAATTGAGCAGGATCTCAAATCTTATCTTGAGGCCTTGAGGCTGATCAGGAATTTCTTTGGAAGCAAAGAAGCCGCATTTCATGGTTTGAAACTTGCATATTGGTGCAACAAAATTCTTTCACCTTTCAGCCGGAATCAGAGAGGCTAAGAACATAATTCCTTGCCTTATTGATAGTGAGGGGAAAGTTGGTAGACAACCCGCTTGAAATTGCTACACAAGCTCTCTCCTTCTATGAAGGACTTCTCTCGAATTCTGACCCGCCTTCTATGTATGAAGCCTCCTGTGCCGAAAAAAGTGTTAACGCAAGAAGCTGGGCGTTGGCTAGAGAGGCCTTTTTGTGAAGAAGTGCCGGCTGCTCTACGCTCGATCCCTTCCTCTAAAGCGCCAGGACCTAATGGATTCAATACAAAATTTTTCAAGCACCATTGGAATCTGGTTAGAAAGGATGTACTTGCAGCTATGGATTTCCTTCACTCGGGTGGGGCTTTGGTTAGGCAAGTCAACCATACCTTCTTACACTTGTCCCAAAGAATTCCTCCCCTTCGGAGATTGGGGATTTTAAAACCTATCTCCTGCTGCAATGTCATCTACAAGTTATTTGCTAAATTGTTGTCTGCTAGACTATCGACGGTCCTTCCCCACCTTATTTCTCCTAATCAAATGGCTTTTATTAAGGGCAGACGTATTAGAGACAATGTCAGATTGGCTCAGGAGCTGATGTTGGGTTTTGAGAGGCGAAGGGGTAAGCCAGAGCTTGTGTTAAAGTCGATCTCGCTAAAGCGTTTGATATGGTGAACCCACTAATTCCTCATGGATAGACTGTCGGCTATGGGTTTTGGGAATGTTTGGATCTCATGGATAAAAAATTGTATTGGTACGGTCTCTTTCTTTGTCTTGGTAAATGGATTCCCCTACGGTCTCTTTAAAGGATCTAGGGGACTCCGTCAGGGAGATCCCCTTAGTCCTCTCCTCTTCACAGTGGTCATGAGGCGCTGACCTGCTTGGTTGATCTGGCTGTGGTGGACGGGAACATTGCTCCCATGGGCAGCGGGTGGAACCAGGCTCCCATGCATTTGATTTATGCGGATGATCTTCTGTTCTTCACTAAGTGTAATTCTAAGACTCTCTCCGCTATCAGCTCTACAATGAATGCCTTTGGGGCAATGTCTGGACTCTGGATGAATGGTGCAAAGAGTAGCTTTTTTGCTCTAAGAATGTAAGGGGACAATTCATTTGGAACCTTGCCCTGGGTCTTCTTGGGGGAAGCCCTACCCACTTCCTACCTTGGCATCCCCCTCTAATAGAAATTTGGTTGTTCTTCGTCTGGGAAGGTGCTTGTGGACAAAGTTCGTTTACCTCCTTGGTGGTTGGAAGGCAAAGTTACTCTCTCTGGCCGGGTGTATTTAGCTTATTAACTCCGTCATTGCTGGAATCCTTTTATATTGGACCGACTGCACTATCCTCCCCTCCAGTATTGTCTTTGAAGATCTCCTCTCTCTGTGCGGACTTCCTGTGGAATTACAAAAGACAACAATTTGGCTTGGAAAGATGTTTGCCTTCCAAAGAGTAAGGTGGTCTCGGAATTAGGTCACTTGGGGACTTATCTAAATCTTCTAAAGTTGCGTGGGGTTTGGAGATTTCTCACGGCTGAGTACTCTATTTGGGCCAACTACCTTCATTCCAAATATCTTCGGGCAGAGTCGTTCTGGGATATGCCAACATCAGCAAATGCTTCTGCTCATTGGAAGACCTTGTTGAGAAATAGAGATGTCATCAAGCTGGCCTTGGGCAGCTGCATGCCCCCTTCACCTGGTCCTACTCTCCATCTGGTTTCTCTTTTCACTCATGCTTTGACCTTGTTTGAAGTAGAGGTCCCATCTTTGCTTTTGGAAGGAAGTTTGGTGCTCTAAGGCGGCCCCCCAAGCACAAATGTTGTATGTTTTAGAATGGTGGAATAAGTTATCTACTCGTACAAGGCTCCATAAGCTAGGCATAATTGTGGATGCAAATTGTCTGCTATGTGATCATGCTATTGAATCTAGAGACCATCTGTTCTGGGAATGCCCTATTCTTGGGAAGTTGGGAAGGTATCTTTGCTGCCATGCGGTTGCCCCTCTTCAGTCAGGGCGTCTCTATCAGGGAAGCCCTTGATTGGGTGAAGTTGATTCAAATGATGGATGCTAAATTGGGCTTTCGAATTAGGACAACACTTGCAGTAACTGTGTGGTGGATATGGCGAGAGCGCAACCTTCGATGGACAAGCAACTCCGGCTCGATTGCTAAAGCGGACCGCGAATCGCATTTTGGGTGACCTCAGGAACATCTGTGACTGACCTAAAGTATTCCCCGCTTATCTGGGGTGGTGGTTTGCTCCTGTGGAGCCACTTCTGTTCATAGTTATTGGACGCTCATTGCTTAACTCCCTCTCCCATCCTATGGTTTTTGTAAGGGGGACTTTCACTTCACACTTACTGTAATTCTGTTCTTGTATGCAATACAATTACTTACCTTAAAAAAAACCTTGCAGTTGGGCCAAATCATATGCATTTTGGACATGACTTGGCCTCGATAACAATAGAGATCGGGCTTCTGACAATTTGATCGTGTGGCTTTGAATCAGCACATGGTGCATTGATCTACGATTGATGAAGATGGATTTATGGGAAGGCTTCGGAGGTGTCACGTGGTGTCATATTAAATTATTTAATTAAAGATTGTTAATAATAAAAATAATTCATATTATTTAAGAAATTATTAATAAATGAGATAACTCCATGTTGACTAAAATATTTGGAGAATGATTACTGATAAGATAGATTCATAATAATTATATTATTATTAACTAAAAGGTAATTTACATACCACTTAAATTAATTACATTATAATAATTATACGGTATATTTCATGTTAAGTACTTAACTAAAATATTATAATATTAAAATAATTCATATTAATTAAGAAATTGTTAATTCAAGAGATAATTCCATATTAATTACATTATTTAGAGGATGATTAATGATAGAATCGATTCATACTAATTATAATGTTATTAATTAAAGGATAATTTACATATCACTTTAATTAATTACATTATTAGTAATTAGACATGTATTTTCATATTCAACTATTAATTAAAATATTTTGAGAATGATTAGTGATAAGATAGATTCATAGTAATTACATTATCATTAAATTAAAGGGTAATTACAAACCACTTAAATTAATTATATTTTTAGTAATTAGTTGGGTATTTTCATGTTAAATTATTTATTAAAATATTATTTATGTAAAGCGAATTCATATCAATTAAAAAATCATTAATTAATGGTACAAATCCATAATAATTAAATAAATTATTTAGAGGATTATTTAATGACAAGATCGATTCATATTTATTAGATTATTATTTTAAGGGTAATTTACATATTACTTAAATTAATTACATTACCATAAATTAGATGTGCATTTTCATTTAAAATTATTTAATTAAAAATTATTAATGTAAAAACAATCCATATTAATAATTCAATTAGATTGAATTTTCATATTAAATTATTCAATTTCGTGATTATTTATTTAGAAACAACGCATCTTAATTAAGAAATTATTAATTAAGAGACATATACACATTCTTAATCGTGAATGTATTTTCCCTAATCGGTATTTGGTTGGGTAATTTTATACATAAATGGGTATTCCATCCAACACATATAAGGGTATTGAATCCCGGATTTAGGTGTTACCATTTTCTTTTTGTCTAAAAATCTAAAGAAAAAGATGAAAAATATATATCTTTTGACTTTTAATATAATATCACATGGTTTTGCATGTTAGGGGTATGAAAGTAACGTACGAAGATTACAATTTTTTAAACATGCAAATCATAATATGCATTTATTATACTAGAATGAATTTTTACAACAAAATAACTTACGAAGTTTACAATTTCGTAAAACTATTGTTGTGAGGGACATTATATATATTATTGTATTCGAAGGAATTTTTATACTAAGAATATAGATGGAAAAATTGGAAATATAATTCATAAATAATAAATCATACTTTAGGTGAGAGAAATAGTTGAGAGAGAATGTTGGGGGAGGGAATCAGCGAGAGAGGGCCGAGGATTGTGATGGATGAGGGATGTGCGTGTGAGAGTGATGGGGGCCGCTTAAATAACCATGGATGAGGGGTTAATTCGGTGAACCATTTATCATATCGGTGAAACGGTTCACCGACTGAGCAGTCTCTGGGGGAATTCTGGCACGAGCATTGTGCCCTTGGGAACGAGCGCGACTTGGGAAGGAGCCATCGGCTCGGGAAGGGGCGTTGAACTTCTGTTTTGCGGGTTGATCGGTGAATGTTCGTCGATCGACGAATCATTTGCCGATCCGTGTCTTGATAGGGAAAATAGGCGCTCACATGCCCGAACCGGTATTCCTAGTAGGCCATGCCCTGCCAGGAAAAGTCTCTTAAAAAGTAATTGTCTAGATGATGTCAGTTTGTAGTCTCTTTTTCGCATGGAACTTAAATGATATAATATATAGATATATTGACGAATATTCACATATTCATTTTTTCAAAAAATAAAAATAAAATTAGTGAAAATATAAAGAGAAGAACCAAGTTAATTCCCCTTAAGAGGCATATCATTTTCCCCTTATTTTATTTATTTCCATTGTCTCCTCCTCCGATGCCCTTCTCCACTCCACCAAAACTGAACCATTTACCGAACATTCGTTGTTGTAGTTGCTCGGATTCCTTACCGTCTGGCTCAAATCATGATGCTCTGATTTGTATGCGAGTCTTTCCATGTCACGAGATTTTTCCCATGAATCCATCGCCCCTTGCTATTCTGTCACTATTGGGATTTCCATTGTCTGAAATCAAGATTATGCCACTGTGAAACATTGGCATGTGGGAAAATGTAAGATGTTTTAAGTTTGATCTCGCTCAAATTTATGGTACAAATTCCTAATATCTCTCGAAAGAAATGACTGCATCGTGATCTGATTTAATACTCCTGAAACAACAAGCCTGTATGATCATAGAACTATTACCTGATCTGATTCGTAGTTTTTTAGATTTAGCTCACTGCAAATTGTAATGTCATGTTTTTTTTCATCGATTTGCCGGTGTGAAATGAATGTTGGATTATTGATGGAGGATAATTTACAAGCAAGCGATGGAGTTCATTGAGTTCTTAGAGTGTGAGCTCTGTGGAGGATATCTTAGGCTATTAGATTTCATCAGCAATCAGCCGAACATATGATTTTTCTTCTTTCCTTTTCTCTTATGTTTCACGTAGTTTTCAAAATTTTTGTATGGTTTACTTGATTATAGGTTGGTGAAGTAGCGTCCTCACCGGTGTGGATGAGCGCTTTTGCATGTCGCGATGACCTGATCTTGAGTTGAATAATTTGATGCCTCAATATGTCATGATCCCCGATCGATTAAACCAGGGCGGGAAAAGTTGGAGAAGACTTACGACAAGAATTCTTGTCTAAAGTCGAGGAATGTGCGATCCATCATTAGTTTTTCCAACTGATTCAACTTTGATTTGATTGAACCCGTTTTCCCGACTTTAGGATCTTTTTGGAGGTGGTGAATTAGACACATATTCACTAGTTGAAATCCTTCGCCATTACGGTGAAAGGGGAGACTCTTACGAGGGATATTTTTATGAGTATGTTTGTTCTCTCATTTAATTTTCTAATTGTTAATTACAAATATACTTAAACACGTCTTACTTCGATGCAGATGTTTAAACTACTCAAGGAATATGCCCGCAATATGTTGGTCGTGTTCACTCGCCTTTATCCCGAGTTTTGTCCTCTTTACCTTACCATTTGCCATGCTCTGTTGAAGACGACTGTCATAGAGGATAATCAGGAAAAAATCAATATTAGATCTTATGTAAACTTCCATCTCATAATTTTATTTTTAGTACTATAATAGAATATTTAAATGAGATTTTGCTCCCATTCATTGCAATGAACTTGAGTAAACTGTATAAGTAAACTGGATCGGTTGAGTAAATTGGATGTTGATGAACTGGCACTGAACTTGAGTAAACTCGATCAGTTGGAATATGATTAGTGTCCTTATCTTTGAGGAGATGGGAGATTTTGCATTCGAGAAAGTTGTCTTCCTCTTAATACATGTTCATGTATAAGCACTCCCATTTGACGTATATGTAGCTCATCGTTCGACATGGAAAAATTGAGAAGTAAGATCGTCGTGTTGTGTGTTAATCCAGGAAAGTGGAGAAGTAATTGCTGAATGTTTTTTGAATATCCTGAGAGATTATGTTGAATGGGAGAAAAACCGTAGAGGAAGTCTATCGTGAGGTACATTATCCATCCAATTGGACATGGATCCCTTTTTCTATGTGTAATCGACACTCTTCTACAAATTCCTTTTTCTATTGCAGATGTATGAACTCCTACATAATCACCTATACTTGCAGCACCGGATCAACTTTAATTTCCCGTGGATGAGTACGCTGAACCACGACACATGTGCATCATAATCATCGTTGAATCCTCGACATGTAACTCGCTTGATCAGTTGAATATTTTGGTGCAAAGTTTCATTGATAAGGTTCTTAACAAATGTAATGAACTCAAAATTTCTGTCAGTCGCAACCAATATCGCATGTGGAACTTGTAACCCTTTTTCACATTATAGGTTCAACGCAAATAGTTGACGGAACCAATCACATAGAGCTCCTTCCTTAGTCACTTGTCTTTCCACATGCAATATTGGTTGCGAGTGATAGAAATTTTGAGTCCATTACATCTGCTAAGAACCTCATTAGTGAAACTGTGCAGCAAAACATTCAACCGATCAAGCGAGTTCCCCGTCAAGGATTCAACGATGACGACGATGGTGCACGAGCGTTGTGGTCATGCGTACTCATCCATGCGAAATTCAAGTTGATCCAGTATTGCAAGTGCGGGTCATTCTGTAGGAGTTCATACACTTGCAAAAGAAAAAAATGATTCGTAGAAGAGTGTCTATTTTGCATAGAAAAAAGGATCCAGGTCCTGTTGGATGGATCCCGTACTTCATGATAGAGTTCCTCTATGATTTTCTCCATTCTATGTAATCTGTCAGGATCTTGAAAAAAACATTCATCAATCTCTTCTCTACTCGCATGGATTAACACACAACACAACGATCTAACTTCTCAAATTTTCCAAGTTGAACGACGAGCAACATGTACGTCAAGCGGGAGTGCTTGTACTTGACTTGTATCAAGAGGAATACAACTTTCTCGAATTGAAAAATCTCTCATGTCCTTTGAGGTAAGGGGACACAAGTCAGATTCCAACCAATCCAATTTACTCAAGTTTATTACAAGTTAATCATAATCTAGTTTACTCAGTCGATCCAGTTTACTTACACAATTTTACTCAAGTTTGTTGCAATGCATGTGAGTAAAATCCCCATTTAAATACTCTATTAATGTACTAAAATAAAATTATGAGATGAAAGCGTACACAAAATCAAATGTTGATTTTTCCGGATCATCCTCTACAGCGGTCGCTTCCAACGAAGCGTGACAAATGGCAGGGTAAAGAGGATAAAACTCGAGATAAAGGCGAGTGAACTCGACCAACATATTGTGGTCATATTCCTTAAGCAGTTCAGACATTTGCATCGAAGTAGGACATGTTTAAGTAGATTTGCAATTAACAAATAAATAATTAAATGAGCGAATAAGCATACATCATAGAAAGCTCCCTCATAATTGGCTCCCTCTAACCGAAACGGCTAAAGATTTCAACCCGTGAAAATCTTGTCTACTTCACCACCTCCAAGATGATCCTAAAGTAGGAAAAACATGTTTAATTAAATTACAATTGACTCAGTTGGAAAAACTAATGATGAACCACACATGCCTTGACTTTCGACAAGAATTATTGTCGCAAATATCCTCCAACTTTGCGCGCTCTGGTTTCATCGATCAGGATCTTGACGTACTGAAGTATCAAATTGTTCCAGCTCCAGATCATGTCATCACGAACTGCGAAAGTTCTCATCACACCAACAAAGATCCTACTTTTCACCAACATGTAATCAAGTAGACCATATAAAAAAGGTGTGGAAACTACATAAAATATAAGAGAAAGGAAAGAGGAATAATTGTTGATGAAATCCAGTAGCCTAAGATATCCTTCATCGAGCTCACGTTACAAGAACTCAATGAACTCCATCGCTTGCTTGTAAATAATCCTCCATCTATCCCCAATATTCGATTCACAGCGGTAATTGATGAAAAAAAGCATGACAATATGATTTAGTAGTGATCTAATCTGAACCATTTGCGAATCAGATAAGGTAACAGTTCTGTGATCATACAATTTTGTTAATTTAGGAATGCTAAATCAGACCACAATGCAGTCATTTTTTTCGAGAGATATAGGAATTTGTAACATAAATTTGAAAAGATCAAACTTAAAACATCTTACATTTCTGCATGACAATATTCAACATTGATAGAATCTTGATTTCAAGAGAACAGAAATCCCAACAGTGACAGAAATCTATATAGAGAGAATAACAAAAGTTGAAGGATTCGTGGGGAAAATCTCGTGACATGGAAAGACTCAGATACCGATCAGTGAAGGATTCATGGGGAAAATCTCGTGACATGGAAAGACTCAGATACCGATCAGTTTGCAGCATCATGATCTGAGCCTGACGGTAAGGAATTCGAGTAGCTACAACAACGAAGGTTCTGAAGATGTCTTCAATTTCCGGTGGAGTGGAGAAGGGATTCAGAGGAGGGAGATGATGGAGATGGGAGGAGCAAGGGGTGGGTATGATTTTTCTGAGGTCGATTTCTCGCGCGTAGAGCACAAAGGGGAAGGGGAAGGCAGGAGTGTGAAAATATGTGGTGAGAGGGTCGTAAGATGACTAGTTTTGGGGAGAGAAAGGAATGGGTGCAATTGTGGTAGATAGTGCAGATGTGGATCGTTATCCGTGGCCTCTTGTTGGTGACCAATTGGAGCTCGAAAACTTGTGTGTGGAAATTAGTAGTAATTTCAATCCATAAATGTATGTAATTTTAGATCGGAGATGTTGGTTTGAGTGTGGTTTGTTGATTATAAAAATAAAAGATAATGATGTATATTTATCGAGTCTTGTCTTAACATGCGATCTACTCTTTATTTTAGCTTATGTCATCTTGTATATAAAATTATGGAGTAATATATATATTAGCTTAACATGTGATCGGATCGACGGGAACCTGGCATGTGTCCCATTATCCGAAAGGAGATGAGAGATTTGCATTCGAAAGGTTGTATTCCTCTTGATACACATGCATGTATAGCACTCCCTCTTAACGTACAACGTTCCTCATCGTTCGACATTGAAAAATCGAGAAGTAAGGTCGTTGCCTTGTGTCTTAATCCAGACAAATGTTTTTTCAAGATCTTGGGAGATTATGTCCAATGGGAGAAAAATCATAGAGGAAGTCCATCGTGAGGTACACGATCTATCCAACATAATCTGGATCCCTTTTTCTATGTGTAATCGTCACTCTTCTATGAAGCCCTTTTTATTTTGTAGGTGTATGAACTCCTACAGAATCACCCACACTTACACAGATCCACGACACTCGTACATCATCGTCGTCATCATCATTGAATCCTTGACGGGGATCTCTCCTTGATCGGTTGAATGTTGTGGTGCAAAGTTTCATTGGTGAGGTTCTTAATAGATGTAATGGACTCAAAGCTTCTATCTGTTGCAACCAATATCGCTTGTGGAACTTGTGGCTTTTTTTCATATTTCCGTCCCAAAATTTGATGCATAGGTTTTGGAATATCTCATTGAATGCACAACCATTTTGACAAACGATCGAGTTGAGTTATTCAGGTCATTGGTTTGGGTTGATTGGGTCAAGTTAAAACCAAATTAATCAAATTGACTAAAGGCGAAAGCTAGCACTTAATAATCATGCAAATCACTTTTCCTAAATTAGTTTCAAGCTTACATGTCTACAAAAACTCGTGGTTAATGGGGGTTTGATTACTTATTTGTTTGTTAATAGGGAATAAATTACAATATAGCAACCGCCTTTCACCTAATCACGTTCTTCAATTTGATTCCACTTTCCAACATGGCAACATGCTTTTAATTGACATATGTCGTCAAACTTATCAGGCTATTCCATTTCCAGTCGTTAAAATAAAATTTAATATCCTATATAATGGTATAAATATTATGCACATGTGTATGTATATGTATACATAAATATATTCTTATGATTTTTTGATCGGGTCAGGTAGGTCTAAATCACGGATCACCCATATTAATTGTTCGGGTTGATTGGGTGGGTCGGATGGGCACTATCAAAACCATCAACCAATCCAATACCCATATAAATCAAACGGTTTGGGTCTAACCCGACCTGAAAACCCAAATAACCCAAATCGTTTGACCCATATCAAACGATTCGATTACCCAAAACAACGCCCACCCCTAGGATCAAGAGCCCTTTTTAGGTTTAATCCCAACCGTTGGATCAAATGGAACCGACGCCCCTTTACAACCACAAGATCTGACACGTGGCGACTCAAGAACGGTTTGGAACCCATGCACATAAGTGGGTATATTTCTGAGAACCCCCTCTGCTTTTTGTAATTTCTTTAAATTCGTGTAAATATTTTATGAAGTTTAAAAAACTTGTGGATAAATTACACATGGTCCGCTAAACTTTTTGTATATTGCAATCCCGTCCCTACTTGAGTCGCTTGCATACATATGTTTATCTTGGAGAAATTGCATGTACGCCCTTGCAGGTTATTCGTATTGTCATTTGTATATAAAGTTTGAATATCAGTGTTAAAGCTTGGGTGAAATTGCATATATCTACAATAATACCCCTGCTAAGCCAAATATTTTGTGATTTGTTTTCTATTTATTAAAAATAGCTTCTCTATCCTAAAAATTACCAAAAAAATAGGAGCAGGTACCTGGATACATGCTTGTTTACACCATAAATTTACATTTGCATTTTATGCCTTTTTCCTATTTTCTAAAAATCTAATAGTGCACGTCTAATCCTTACTTTCTTAAAAAGATAAAAAATTATAAATCATTTTTTAAAAAATCACTAAAATGTATGTTATGCCTATTTAAGTATTTTAACCTTCAGACCAAAAATTCACTAAATAGAAAAAGAAAATGCTTAAAATCGAAAACACCCCAAAACCTTCATAAAAATCTATATAATTCCCAAAAATTCCAAAATAGTACTTTAAAAATCTATATAATTCCCAAAAATTCCAAAATAGTACTTTCTGTTGTATAATTTCATTTATATCATTATCTATATTGTGAAATTGATTTGGAAAATTTTGGACTTTTTTCTTTTTTAATTTCCAATTCAATTTCAGCATATTATTTTATCCCTCTTTTAAGCTATTTTTCGACTTCAATATATAAAAATTAGCAAAATTCACTAAAACTCACAAAATAGTAAAAAATATATTTAAAACCCCAAATACATTTTAATTTGGTAATTTCTCTTTATTTTTACTTGAATTCATATCCTTAGTATCCTAGATTGTATATATCTCCTTATGTATATGTTATATCTCTTTTCGAAAAAGAGAAGGAAGTAAAAAAATCTAAAAGATAAAAAGGAAAATACATAATATAAAATTTAAAACAAAAAAATTTGTATATAATAACACACATTATTTGACTAATATTGTGCATAGATATATATACATAATGCTATATTATTTATCTATAATAATATTGAGCTAAATCATGTGTTCCCCGTATCCTACTCTGCTTGTCGTTATACACATTCTATTGTAGGGTTATAATAAATTGTGATTCACATCTGCTTTTGATTGCTTGATCATTATTTATGAGTTAATTGTTGATTAATTGTGGTTTCTTGTGGGTCGCCACAATGACCGTGTCTCCGCTTTCTGTGAGACATATTTAGACCGTCGACAAATCTCGATTATCTCCTACTGCCTTGTCTATGGATATCCATGCCATCTGCCCCGTTGTGTTGATTCACAATATTTATCGGTCAATAAGATTGGACACTAGGAAAGACGGAAAAACTGAAAAGTTGATATGAGCATACTATTGGAATTCAGAGATTATGCAAATGACAACTGCATGATGTACAAGGAAAGGATAAAAAATTGGCATGACAAGTATATCCGCCGCAAGTCCCTTCGAGTCAGGTTAGAAGGTGTGGTCGTTCGATGCGAAATTAAAGATCTTCTTCCGGGCAAGCTAAAGAGCAAATGAACAGGGTCATTTAGAGTGAGGCATGTGTGTGACAATGGAAGTGTGATGATATTTGATTTGTCAGCTGATACACAACCCTTTGTGGTCAATGGACAGCTTCTAAAACCGTATCTTGAACATGACACATTTATGTCTGTCATTATCTCTATCCAAGTAATTTATGATGATGAGACGAATACTTCGATAGCTGCAGTAGAAGACAAAAGCACATCAAAACATTTTTGGATGACTTTTCTGCTTTTCTTCTTTTCATTCTTTAGTTTTTTCTCTTCCGTAAAAGGTGTCATCCCCTTCATCATTGCTATATTTAGGACGTACTTTGTCCAATATATAGGGGGTGTGCACTCCGAATTGTTCATTCTTTGATCCTTTCCATTGTCTCATCTTCTTGTCTATACTTAGGGATATCTTACCCTAAGTATAGGGGGAGACAGTCTGAGTATGATTTGTTTATTCCCACCCTTGATCCTCCCTACCTTATGTATGTCTATTATATCTACGATTGTTTGATCCTCAGTATAGGGGGGAAGGTCTACTTCTCATTTCTTTATTCATTTGTTTATTCGTTAGACTTTTCTATACTCAGTACAGGTTATATCATCTCTTTCTCTCTGGTCTATGATGACATAGCTCAAACTAAGTATAGGTGGGTCGTATATACTGCATATATACTTTAGGTCATAACTCGTACTTTCCTATTTTCCAATAATTATGGCTAAAAATACTGTCTAAAATACTATTAAATTCATTAAAAACCACTTTAATAAAAGGATATCGATTGTTCCTCAAAATTTTTTGTACATACTGATTAATAAATCAGGTAAAATATTTTGTAAAATATTTAAAAAGAGTTTGAAAAATATTAGGGAGATTTGGATACCAACCTGTTTAGGAAGATTTGGAAATATACTTATTTAGGGAGTTTTGAGAATCTCTCCATTTAGGAATGTTTCTTTGTACGTTCGATTGTATAAACCCCCATAATGTTAATGCTTTAACTTATCATTTGTATTGCGGTTCTTCCACCATAACAAGGGAAATCCATAGACGCCATCAAGGATGTAGTTCACTTACTTGCGAACCATGTAAATATTATCTTGTAGTTGTTTTCATACTTGCTTATTCACCTCCCATACAAAATGAAGTAGCAAAAGAATATTTTAGATGTCACTATTGTATTACCATTACTAAAATATATCACAACAAATGCCATTTTCGGAAAATTGACTCTTAGGCTTAAAGACCCTCGATGAATACCTCACTAAAAACGACCTACTCGTTGTTGCATATCCCATTGTTATATATATATATATAGGGACCCCTTCAAATGAGGTGGGGTCTCATAGTGATTATAGAGAGCCATCAATAACTACGGTTGGATTAAGATCGGAAGGTCCGGATCAATACCACTATCGTTATATGAAATGGTTTTGACGAAATAACATTTCTATATATAGAGAAAACAAACGTGCGATTTTAATGGGACAGTAGAGAAAAAGCCGGAAGTACAAATTAGGCAAAACTACTTTCTTAATAATAGACGCCAGGACTGCTAATGTATATAACAACTTTCAAAATAGTTCAAAAATATTACTTTTTTGATGTAGTTTATTGAATAATACTTTAACAAGTTGCTGTTGTATGAGCTTTTTTTGAAATAAAACCATTATAATTACAAACTTTTGTTAACATTTTGAATTTTAAAAAGCGTCAGTGAGGGAAAAGGGCGTATCTACAAAATAGGGATAACTAATTTATTAAAAATAGACGCAAGAAGCTCTAATTTATATATTGATTGTCAACAACATTAAAAAAAATATTTTTTTAGAGATTGTTATTTGAATAACACTTTAACAAATTGATATTTTACGATACTTTTTTGAAATGAAGCAACTAAATTTAAAAGAAGTTGAGCATATTTTGTTGGATTTAAAAGCAAGCATGAGGATTAGTTAATAAAAATTCCAATCCTAATGAAAACGATGTTTTAATACGACGAATTTGCTTTTCTTAATAATGAAAATATGTTTTAGATGATAAAATTTATTAACAGAATATTAAAAGGTTGGTTGATAATTTAAAAAACTTGACAATAATTTGAAATTGTTACGTATAATAATACAAAAACTATGATATGAAACGAAATAACATATACTATTTAAATTTAAAATTTAATAGTATTTATTAAAAAGATGATGGCCTCAACAAAGTATGCTATGCTTTTTCAAAATAATAATAAAAATATATAATTTTGAATTTAATTTCTTATTAATTATTAAATTCTCATTATTTTTTAATAAATGTCGTTCGAATTTTACGAATATGTGAAGATGTTTTGAAATATCTTATAGATAATTACAAAAATTTCTTACATTGTAAATTACAATTCCTATTACATGTTCCGCCTTTACATATATAAAATTCAAATCCATCTTAAAAATGGAAAGCATTGGTTAGCTAATTAATATAATGTATCGACGGCTGATTATTATTATAATAAAAAACATGGAAAGTAATAAATTACTTCCGTAAAGGGAGCTCTCATTCTGCTCCGACATTTCCGCCCAAAAAAAAGAGAGACGGTTGTGGCTAGAGGAGGGCAAACATCGATTAGGTCTGTCGAGCGAATCAGACGAAAGAGGATGAGCAGAAGGAAGGATACGACTGCGGCGGTGAGTCAAGAGGGGAAGGATTCCGCCTCTCGCATTGCTGGTAGGAGGATGATGCGGAGAAGGTAATGATTTAAACTTTGGACAGTACATTAGATTTTTTATTTTTTAGGGTTTCAGTATGATTTCGAAATAAAATATTCTGGGGGAAACATGATTTATGAAGGTATTATATAAGTTTACATGGATATCTCATTATAAGGTCATCTATAAGTTGATTTTACCAAAATAATGAGCAAAGTAATATCTTTCTGTTGTCTTTCATTACGTTGAAACAGTAAAAATTTGATAAATTGGAATATTATGATGGAAAAATTTTGATTATTTAATTTCTGGGAAGCGTTAAGAATGATTGTTAGAGAATAATGCATGTTAAATGTAAATACATACAACATATAACTTTAGATAAAATTATAAGTAAGTTAAGAATAAAATATTAATCGTTTTGATGCAGGTTTGAGATATCTTCGTCTGAACTCCGACTATGAGGATTTTGACATTGGATCAAATGCTGAGTTACCTATATCCACTAGATCGCCTGAAGACTGCCCTCAGCAACCACCACAAAGCTTGGACTGTGGAGTCCTATGTCATGAAGATGGTCGAGTACTTATGCGAAGGAAAAGCACTAAACTTCAGTTACGACGACATCCCGCGATTCAGAGCAGAAATTGCTTGCCAGCTGTTGCGAACTAGCAGGGTGGAAAATTCCAGTTTCAAATGATGCAGCACCTTAAATTAGTTTTTTATGATACATTATCTATGTGTTATCAGTAGTTGGACAATGGATAGAAACAATGTTACTCTATTATTTTTGATTCAAAGTTAAGCATGTAGAACTTATTGAATATCTCCAAGAACTAGTTAGTCTTCATTTGTAGCCTTTTTTAATTTGATTATGATGAGCTGTTATGACTAATTTATGGGTGTATTCTGATGAAGTGATGAAGTGGTGGTTCTTCTGACAATGTCTGCGACTGAAGGAAAGCTCATGATATTTAAAATTTTAAATTCACCCCGTTCATTTTTTTTTTCCTATTCCATGGTCTTGACTTGCTCTGTTTGTCACTACCTCTATGTTCTCTCTTGTATGTGATCGTATAAACCTCCTTTAATTGCTGAGACATAAAACACATCCTGTTGATAGTACTTTCATCCAATAAGTTATATATCATTGTGCAATATATAAGTTATATATGAATGTTGAAATGATTCATACAGTAATGTTATATCATTGTGAAATATAACCTTTTTAAAATAACCATAGATCTAAATGTTATTCTTTTTAAATGTAAATAATTAGAAGGACAAAATAATTTCAGACGAAGAGGTGCTGTTGAAAACAAAGTACATGTACAGAATTGGAAAAACAAGCACATGTACAGAATATGATTCGAAATTTGAATACAAAGTACCTTATTAGATTCCTGTCAAAAAACCAATACACTAAACTTTCAGCCATGATATACATTGATTGGAAAAACAAACAGATGAACAGAATATATAGAAAACAGTTGAATGCGAAGAAAACAAACATTAAAAACTAAAACACTGTTTTTATACAGTAAAAGTTCAAAATTTGAATACATTGTTTTCATTGTAAACATTGTAAATGTCCTATAAAAACAATCTATGTTTGCTCATTGTAGCTGAATATAGCTGCAGTTTGCTGATAACAGTATCTTCATGGAATTTATGAAGCCTCTTGAGAATTTTAAGCAATTCTTGAAAAAAAACAAAAACAATTCTATGAGAATAACATCATAGGAATAGAAGAACTCAGGAGTCTTCCTTTGACAATTGCGTAAATGTTCAAGTAGCAGATGAGCATCCAAACCATCTTTGTTTTTCTTTTCAGTTCTATTTAGATTGTATATATCACGAACAATACCACCAGCTTGACTATTAGTGATAAAACCATTGTCGATGAAAGCTGATTGCTTGGATGTAGAAATATTAATATCAGTCATTGATTTCACAAGCAACTTCGTAGCCCTTGAAAACCTTCTATTCGGTCTCAAATAACGTCGTTTAGAGGGCGTTACAAGGTTGTGGTTATGATCTTCACTGAATTTAACAACAATCCAGTCACCTTCTTCACGCCTATGACGAATAGCAAGCATTGCATTGCATCCAGTTCTAACTAAACCAACTCTACGTTCTTCATGATAAAATTCAATATCATCACTGTAATCGCTATCTACTGAAATACGTACTTTCCGATTGCTCTTAAGAGTCGAGAAACCTTGTTTCCAGCAAACAAATTTCTTAAAAAAAACCATCTTTTCCTTTGTTACTCTGTTAACACCGTGACGAGTACTACTCTTTCTAACATTAAATCCAACAATAGTAGCATAAGACTCATATAACTGGTATGCTTGTTCAATAGATCCAAAAGTCATTCCAATGATTGGAGTATATGGATTTTCATATTCAGCGGACCTTTGCGGTGTATGGCAGTCTTCTGTAGATAAAAAATAATTATAGACAATATTATTGACTTTATAACCTTTTCTGAAATTTATATAATTTGATATGATTTAATGTACTTCGAGTTAGATATTACGGCTCAGCTGCAATTGATAACGTACTAAAGTATTGAAGTTGTTCAGTACTTATTAATATAATGATCTAAAATTTAAATATATATGTAAGTTGTTAAAATAAAATGTCAAAATTTCAAAATATTTACAATATTCCTAAATTTAACAAAATTTTGAAAAAAAATTACGGAATTATTCTATGAAGATGTCATTTGGGAAAAAGAAAATTGTAACATCTAAAGCGTATAATACGTTAAAATACTGTTAAACATATATAAATTAAATATTAAAATAACTACTGTTTTATTAAACTATTATTTTTTATTTTAAAAAAATATCATTAAATTTTAAAAAATTACTGGTTATTTCAAATTAATTTCTGCCTAAAGTAAATATGTTTAATAATTTGTAAAGATTACCAACAATTTCAAATATATATCGAATATTATTAAAAAAAGAATAATTACTTTAAAAATGGGTTTTAATTTAGTATTATTGAAAAACATTGAAAAAAAATAAATTTATGAATTTCTTAGAACATCTATACAAGAAAAGAAAACATTCTGTACGAACCTTGGAATTCATGATCTCCATTACTTCGCTCAGAAGGACCATCCAGTAGAAGGTGCGCCTGTTATGAACATAAAAAATTCAAACAAATTATTTAAAAACAAACATGGAAGAACCTGATACATATTTAAAAAATATAAACCTGTTGCTGGGCGAGATTCGGATCATGGTATTCAACTAAAGCATCAGATGAACCGAGAAGAAGAAGATGCTGAAATATGAATGATATATTACACATCATGTGTTTATAATAATATTGAATAAAGAAATTTGATTACGAAGAAAAAAATAATATGAAATGATGAAATAAGAACCTGGAAACCACCAACGTTTAAGTTTTCTGAAGACATGGAAAACTGGAGACGATATTCGAAAACAATAAAGTTGATGATATTCTAAAGACATGAACAATGAGATAAGCTGGAATGGGAAATAAGACATAATAGGTATGTTTACCTAATTAAATCGAGACAATAAAGTTGATGATATTTAATATTTCCAAATCGAACATAAAAGTCGGAAATGTAGTTAATAAGTTAGTATTTTCCATAAAAGAGGATGGAAGGCGGTTTTGGTGGTGGTTTTCTTTTGGAAAACCGGATTTAATCATGACCATCAATACATATCAAACGGCTGTCATTTGTGGCTCATCATATTCACAATGAGACCCCGTCTCATTTGAAGTTTCTCCTATATATATATATATATATATATATATATTATTCATTATAAAATTATCTTTTATTTATGTGATTTGCAATTAATGTCATATTTGTTGTTAAAGGTTCATGGAACAATAGTTATATAGTGACTTCTTTGTTAAAATTCCGTATTACTCCTTACTAATTTAGAAACATTTGGAATAAAAAAGTAAGCATCGTTGTAAGACTGATGGCAATCAATATAACAATGAATGCAATATTCTTTGCGAATTTAGAAATCAAACAATATATATTATTGGTTGTTTATACATTTAAGTATGGAAGAGATGATAACATAATTTTCTTGTAGTTCCTGTTCTTGTAATTTTATTTTCCATCAACTTTCTCGTCCCAATGTATAATAGGTGATGATTTTTTTGCAACATTTAACACTAGATAGAGTCCACATCTAATCGCAAACAGTATATTTAACCATCGACATGTTATGCTATACGTTGCGAAACCAAATAGTAATTAAGATAATATTTTACTTAAACTATGTAGAAACAAAGAACCAACTACATACACGACTCAAACCCAGACGAGAGGTTTGCATCTAGGGTGGAGCATTAGGTCGGGCCGGTCCGGACCCGACCTTGACTCGATCTGCAAAAGTTCAGGCCCAACCCAAACCCGATGTATAATTGGGTCGGGTTCAGACCCTCATATTTCAAAAATATTATGATCGGGCCGGGTTGGGTCCGAACTCGAAGCAGAAATGGATCGGGCCCGAGTCTTCATATTTCAAAATGTTATGTTAGAGCCAAATTAGGGGGGCATGGATTTATAGTCACAATACATCCAATATTTCCTACATCCACGAATAGTAATATTATATCATTACAATGCATCCAATGTTCATGTGTTATGGATGAATTATATTCATAACAATAAATTGGAATCAAAGTGCAACTTCACGTAATCAAAATGGGTGCGGGCTGAGCCGAGCTCGAACCCAAACCTGAGCCCGATCACGCGAGCTTTGGGTTAGGCTTAGGTCCTCGATTTGTTAAAAAAGCGGATCTCAACCCGGCCCAAGTCTAACGGAAAATTGTTAGGCTCGGGTCGAGCTTTCTCGAATTGGACCGGATCGAAACCAATGCTCCACTAAATGTTACGGAAATTCATCCATATGATGGTGACTTTGCAAATCCATCCTCTATTGAGGGTATGGATGCAATTTTCTCGGAGTTTATAGAGGTTAATACGGTCTAAGGGTCATTTATTGTAGAGATTTCGTCTGGTGTCCAATTTGATATAGGAAAGGGATCTCTTTAATGCCCTTTGTTGGGTCTGGAAGCAATTTCCTATCGATTTTAAAATCTTTTTTAATGGTGAAACTTAATGGTGCCCAGCTTCTTTTCATCCATTTGCCCTACATTTCTATCATACTATGTGCATAAGCGCGGAAAATAAAATACGTTCTGCATCATCTTAATTGTATCATGTGTGATCATCATTGTCTTTAATATTTTTATAAATTAATATATAATTATCATTATTATTATAAAAACCAATATTGCATTTAGAAAGTATTTTTTATAGTAAAATATGAAATTAAAAGGTTAAATTATAATAATGCATTCAGAACTTAATTTGTAAATTATAGAGGAATACATTTTGTTTAATTTATATATCTTTTGAAAAAAATATACTTCATATAATATTATTTAAAAAATTACAGTTTATATTAAAATTATTTTTTCTTTGAAATAATGTCTCAGTTGAAAATACAAAATCATTCTAATATAGAATCACAAACATATGTGGATATATTTAAATATTAATATAAAGATTAGAGAGGGAGAGAGAGAGATGGGTTTGAGGGAGAGAATAGAAATGGAGAGAAGAGAGGAAGAGAGATCCGTGGATAGAGTGAAAGATTGGTGGAGAGAGGGAGAGAGAGGGAGAGTGTGTGTGTGAGTGGAGAGAGATCGGTGGAGAGATAGAAAGTGGAGAGATAGAAAGTGGAGAGATATCAATATAGAATGGAGAGACTAATCACGTGTCAAAAATTAGGTTAAAAATCCAGCTTTAAAGAAGTATATAAATAGATATAGATATTTACAAAGGTAGAAGTACTCTCCTCCTCTGCCACTCCCTACCCCACACACCACACACACATGCCCTCCTCCACCTCCTCGGCACCCCCGCACACACTCCTCCGGCGGAGCTATTGGATGGGTACCCCCAACGGACTCCATGCTCTTACTCCCTCTCTCCCATCCTCTCTCCAGCGGTTCCGATTAACCGAACCCCCACCAAGGGCCGCCAAGGCAGCGGGAGCTGAGAGCAACGAGGAGGAGAGGTTGAAGAAGAGGAAGGAGCAGAAGTAGAAGCGCACGAGGTGGAAGACGATGGAGTCGAGAAGGATATCAAGAAGAGAAAGTGTGGGAAGGATTCGATGGGGGGGGGGGGGGGGGATCATGTTCTCAAAGCCATTCTCGCAGCTCCAGATCTCCGACCCCACTGCGAGGGCCATCGAGGCCATGCGATTCCGCTACGTAACCCAGGTGATATCGAATCTACCCATTTCCTCTTCTTCTTATGCTGGATATTGCTCCAATCAGATTTCTTTTTGGCAGATTCTCAAATGCTTCTAAATCTTGAGTATTTTTGTTAAAATGTTAAGCTTTGCTCCACCGTTTAAATTGAACAATGAAATCATATTTTAGTTGTGATTATTGTTTGATATAAATTTTGAAATCATGGCTTAGTAGTGATTATGTTATTATATATAGTTTTTGAAATCATATTTGCTACGGGGATAAGAAATAGTTCCATACATTTGGCCAACGTATTAAAATCAATGTTTGCGCATGCTGATTTAATATTGAGAACTAATATTTTAACCGAACATACATTTAATGTACTCGCATTATGATTAGATTTTCGGTACATGGAATATGGTTGATATGGCATACATCTGGAAACACCTTACTTTAGGTCAAAACAAGCTTACATAGATGATCCAAACCCCAATCTTCTTTGCTTGGATGGATGGAAAATAAGTCGAAGAATGGAAGAACGTTTTGTTAGAATGTGGTAACCATGGCTCCTTATGTAGGGAGAAGGGTTAAGTTACATTAGAATGTAGGGATGCAAACGGATACGGATATATCTGTATCCGATCCGTCACCGTATCAGTTTTATACAGATTTTGATATCCGTATCCGTATCCATTTTAAAATGAATACGGATATGAATATCGTTTTAATATCCGCAAACATCCGTATCCGTATCCGTATATCCGTTTTCATATATAAATATAGTCATATATTTATTTTTAACCATATATAACATAATTCTCTACCTCCTTTTATCATATTTGTACAATTTTTATAATACAAACACATTTAATAAATTAATATCATGTGTTTTCCATCTAAAATTTTATATATTTATGCCGATTCTATAGAGTATTTCTATTATTACTCGTGTATGATCAATATCCATTTTACATCCGTATCCATTTTTTAAGGATGTGTAAGATAGTTTTAATATCCGTCAATATCCGTATCCGCAACCGTATTCGTATTAAAAAACAGATAAGGATATGGTAATACCTATATCCGTATCCGTATCAGACCGTTTGCATCCCTACTAGAAAGGCATCACAAACTGTAAAAAAAGTAATGTACAAACTCTTTAAGCGCTCTAGTTCAAACTGTAGCATATACATCAATCAACAGTATGATCTTTTAAAGTTATATTAGAACTTCACATCATTCCTATTTGTATCAAATCTTGGGCGTAATGACATTCAACGTCCACATGCATTATATGCTTATGAAAGATGTTAAGGTTCATAAAGTTAGTATACGGTATTCGTTCGGTCAGGTATTCTGAAGCGAGTAAATAGATATGCGGAAGTATATATGGATTATGCGGCTTGTATTTTTTAAATAAAAAATAATTAAAATAAAAAATTAAACTCAGATATTGGAGAATTATGTTTCGGAAAAAATAGCAATAAACGAAATATATGCATAGACTTTTTAGTACGATATGATTTCCAACAAAGCATTCCAAAAAATACCCATTTAGATAATAAAAGTAATTTATAACAAAAATTTGAAGGTGAAATTAGTTGATATACTTATTGTTAAAATGATTAATAATAGAGCAAAAAGTTATTATGAGATATAACAATAAATAAATCAACACCGTTAGAAATATTTGTTATATTCCTATAGGAATTAACTAAATGAAAAATTACAAAGGATAAAAAATACTTTTATGACATAAATTTAGATAGAGAAGAAAATGGAGGGGTTGAGAGGAGAAAACTCGTCGGAAAACGAAGAATTTTGGAAAAGACTCGCGGAGATCGTGTGGGGAGGAGAGAGACGAGGGAGATAATTGAGATAACTTAAAATTTTGATTGATTCTGGACTAATTAAAATATTGGACTCTCATCCTCATTATTAGGAGAGGTGGATTACAAAAATAGAAAGGGATTGAAATTTAAATCCTAATCGACTCTATTTTTAAATTCAAAATTCAAATATGCTTATCCTAATTGACTCTAACCGATTAACTACTTAATTCGATTACTAAATGAGAACACTTACGATCTCTTTTGTTTGAAAAAAAATACAACGGCTTGGTAATAAAATGGGGCTCTAATTAACGACGAATATAAATAAATTAAGCCATATTTATCTGCTTCACACTCCATCAATTCTCCTCCACTTGAAAAATTTGTCTCTCTGCGAATTGCTAGATTTTCGATTCACCGGTGGAGAATTCTCTCTGAAATTGCAGCTTCAAATTCTCCAATTAGATCGTTTTCGACATTACGTTTGTAGTTTCTTTCTATCAAGGGGTACGACTGTAAATGTTCTACCCCTTCAATTAAAATACTCCCATAGCATAATGTATCCTCCTATGGACCCATTAGATAAAATATTTTTTGAGGAGGGATTGCTTGTAAATTTCTCCAAAATATCTTACCCCTAAAATGGGTTTCCAACCAATGTTAAGGGTTCATGCTGCCAATGTTAATGGATACACCGGTGTACCCAACCAAACAAATCCTAAGGTTCCTCTTGTTCGATATAAGAGGCTGCTGAGGCCATAGGGGCCATGCGAGCTGCGCTTCCAAACGTTTAGCTCCATTCATATGCATCAGTTCACCACTTGCATGAACAGGGCATTGGAGTCACCTTCGGTTCAGCAGCATACAGAGACACTGATCGACGATCTGCCTCCACCGGATACTAAGCAGCAACACCGTTAGTCAGAGCACCCTACTTGTCTTTCGTCGAATGAGAAGAACACACAAGAAGGGGTGTGCAGCAACCTCCGTTGATCCCTGTACTCTTTCCATCCCTGTACCATCAAATTATCTCAGTCGATTCTAGCCATCTGATTCAACTAGAAGATCGAATCTGAAGCGTTAAAAAAGCATTCAACTATCACTCTCTAGTCAGATCATAGCGCCATCAAAGACGTTAAAGACCAGACAAAATCCCATTTTTGATCTTTTAATTAGGTGGATCCATACGTCTCACGCAACGCCCGCGAAGCCCTCTCATCATCTTAATCAATCGCAGATCAATGCACCATGTGGTTGATTCAAAGCCATACGATCAGATCGTCATAAGCCAATCTCTGCTGTTCGAATCGAGGCCAATGCCCAAGACATGTGGATACAATTGCAGGGAGATGGAGATAGATCGTCTGATTAGGCCCTGTTGCGGTAGACTCCGCAGTAGGGGCTGAAGTCGCTTGATCGTGATCGAACGGTTCGCATGAATTCGTAATTTTTGTGAGCTAATACCATGCAAATTCATGTGAACCGCTCGATCAAGATCGAACGACTCCAGTCCCCCGGTGCCTTGATACTTCCATGGATTGCCTGCACGTCCCAGTCCTGGGGCAATTGATAAGCATATCCTACCGATTTCTATACATTACAGATGAGTCCATGAAGCTCTTTTTGAAGTTTTAATTTATTTTATAATGGGATTTTTATCGAGCAGACCCTATAATATTTTCTAATGACCTCTACGACCTTTGAAACATCGTAATTTTTCTCCCGACCTCGTAAACTTGCTCCGTCTTACTAAACAAACCCTCCCGTCAATTTTAACTATATTTGAGTCAAATACTTGAGTTAGTCTTTAGTTAAGCTAACCAATTCACCATCGAACGGTTAGGATTAGCCAAAATAAAAAAAGGAAAAAAAATATCCTACAGACGTTCTTGCGGGGGCTAAGCAGCGGCGATCGTCAGCAGCGGCAGGGGGGGAGAAGCAATTGTCCGGGGGGAGGGGGGGCTCCTCTATCGTCGGGGGAGGAGGGGAGGAAAGTCCATCGTTGGTAGGGGAGGGACAACAGTCGCAGGGGGGGGGGGGGGGGGGGGTTGGAAGCAACAGAGGAGGGGGCCTCGGGCCGCCTCCATCGTCGGGGCTGCTGCCGGTGGGGTGGGTCTCCTCGGGTATCCATCATCGGGGGAGGAGGGGAGGAGTCCATCGTCGGCGGGGTGGGGGAGGGGAGGAAGGGGGGTTCCGGGGGAGAGGGCAAAGCAACAACAGCAGGGAAGGAGCCTCCATCGTCCGCGGCGTCCGGGGGCGGGGCAGAGCGAAGTATCGCCGAAGGGGTCTCGGATCGGGCGAGGCAGGGAGTAGTATCGCGAGGGGGGCAGGGGGGAGCAGCATCCCCGTTGGGGGCGTGGGGGGTAGGGGGGAGCAACATCGTCGTCGGGGTCATTCATCGGAGGATCTCGGATGATGGAGTGGCACTCAATGTAAATTTAATAAACAAAATGGGTATAATGTAAAGGAACATAACGGAATATGGTTAATTATAATGGGTAAATTAACGGGGCTTAACTGCAGGGTCAGGATTAGCAAGTTTACAAGGTCGAGGGAGGAATTATGATGTTTCAAAGGTCGTAGAGGTAATTAGAAAAGATTATAAGCTCTGCCGGATAAAAATTCCTTTTATAATTTGCCTTTATTCCCACGTAAATGTTGATGAATATCCAACAAGTCACATATCATAAAATTGTGATTTTCATCTCTCTTTTGTAGTTCTAATCCTCTTTCATTTGACATACGGGGGACAAACATTAGAATTATATTGAATCGGTTATGAATTTTTAAGTAAAACATTAAATTGACATTTTATTCACTATAAATCAACTGTAGCTCTGGAAATTATGAAAAAATGTCATTGTGAAGTTCTTGATCAGGAAACTTTTGGCACTTGAATTATGGAAGTACATTGAATATTTTGCTCTGGATTAATTATTCTTAATATTGCTTTTTTATTTTTTTATAGGACACTTATTAGGTCATTTTTCAAAAATAAAATTAGTCCTATATACATCGTATATTGTTTTATCATATCTGATTTTTTAAAAAAAATTTATTGACATGGTTTAAAAATTGAAATACATCACATCAAGGTTTCTGCGTAATATGTTTCTAATTTATCCATATTGATTTTAAAGTTCCCAAAAAATAGCAGCTTGGAGATTTTATCAGCAGAGAGGGATAATGTGGACATTGTAGAAATGTAATTGCATCAGCTAAAATAGCAAAGGTGATTAAGTAGGTAAATGAGCCCACCTGGAAATTACGAAAATATAGTCTCAATTTGTTATGGCCTTGATAATAACTGCGATATCTTTAGGAGAATAGAAATCCATCGACCACATCCTCAAGGCTTCTTCCCTATCTTTGATGTTGGAAGAAGGATCTATCTTCCATGGAGAGAGAGAGAGAGAGAGAGAGAAGTGGCAATCTGGATATCATGGGAATCATCTCCTCAAGAGGTGAAGAAGCTGTGGGGTGATGGCAGAAAGGGTAGCATAGGTATCAAGAACCCTTGCAAGCGAAGCTGACCGATGAACAACAATCACTACATTCGATACAATCAACAACCAACGTAGCACTAGTATCATAACCCAATGGAGAAACACACAGCATTTATTTAAGGTGAGGGTGAGACACCTCGTAAGGTCTTCGTACAAGATGCGTTAGGATCGTCATACATGGCCGGTTTCCATCACATGAAGCTTTTATTTACTAATAATAATATATATCTCATGCGTGTTCCATGCATGACCCAGATCTCTAGTAATGACACCACCAGGTAGGTACACAACGCCCATGGCACCACCATCTCACGCAACGTCGGAGGTGCCACCCACAGCAATGTGGACGGCGTCCATAGCCTCCACCTCCGTTGGATCGATGACCAGAAATCTCATCTGCAATCCAAAAACACATGGGTATCTACATAGTAATCATTAACACAGATGGTTAGTCGAAAATAAATTGTGAAATATACCAACCAGCCATCTCTCCGTCGGTGTTCTCAGCGGCGATGGTCGGGAAATCCGACGAGACGAGCATCAACCCGAAGAAAGTGGCCAGCAAAATTACCGATTTGGGAGCCATTGACATAGCTTCGTCCTTTGTTTTGCTCTGTATACTTCCAGTGGTGGTGGTGGCGGTGTGGAGTTGTTGAAGCTGTAGGCATCTTCCATATATATTTATAGCCACGCCACACGCAAGAGATGATACGAGAGGGTTGTATCATTGAGTATCCTCTGCTCTAACTAGAGTTAGAGCTCTTGCAATCCATTTTTATTTTTTTCTCGATTTTGATTACAAAATCCAACCTCATAGATTGAATCTTAAATACGTATCCTCTAAACATCGTTTTAAATTCGAGCCTTTGCTATTTTTATTTAGTGATTTAAAGTTCGAATTTTTTTAAAATGGAATTTAAGTTGCTTATATTTGACTTTTTCGTTGAATATTGCAATAAAATAAGCAGGGACGTCGGATCCAAACGAAACTTGGTGGATATGTAGAATAATAAACATTGATTCTATCCATATAGTTCGATATTTGAAACGATTTTTGCAAAACAAAAAAAATAAGCTACAACAGACCCTGTTGTAGAACCCTCTACAGCAGAGGATTTGCTTTTGTGTGTTGAATGTTGTGGTGCTCGATATACTGTTGATGATGCTTTATTAATCGAACATCGATTACAATTGTTTAGTTGGGGTGTGCATGGGTTGACACCCGGTCCGTTCGATCGTGCCCCGCCCTGACCCATTGTCAACGGGTCATAAACCATTTCAACCCACTCAAATGGGTATCCAATGGTTATTCGAATTATGTGAATGGGCAATGGATACCCACTCCACGATAAATTTCAAACTACATAACTTTAATATTAAGCATTCTATACTCATGATATCAATTTCCTAGGAATCCATATTAATCTGATGAAGTTAATGCTGGATTTGTGGGTTCTCTTAGGCTGTGTTCGGATGGCGGGTTATCCAGGGGTGGATAATCCGTTTTTGTGGTAGTGTGTTTGGTTGGTGGGTTAAGGGTTGGGAGGGTTTGTGTGATGTGATTGTATTGGAATTTGAAAAAGTTGGTAGTTATTATGGTATGATTTTATTGAAATTTGAAAAAATGGGTAGTTGTTGTGATGTGATTGTATTGAAGTTTGGAATAGTGAGTAGAAGTTGAGTATTTTATGATTTTTAGATGATATGATGGTATAATATATAATTTTTTTGATGGGAAGGGAGTGGGGCCCACTAGTGGGTTAAAAGTGTGGGTTTTAGGGGGTTACCCACCCAAAGTGGGGGTAACCCCCCAACCGAACACCACCTTAGGAAAAGTTGTCATGAATATGGTACGAAAGTGAGACCCTCTTGTGGTCAATGCTATCCAGGTATAAGATCATAATCAAGTCTGTGAGTAATAATTGATTCGTATATGGGCTCCCAATATTTCATGTCGGGCTATTGAGATCATTCTAAGATTCGGTGTCATTTCACCGTTTGAAATAAAGAAAATCATATACAAATTGTGAAGGAACTTGGATAGCGTTATCCGCTTTCACAGGTTATTTTTTTTCTTTTTATTAAATATGGATTCGGTAACATTTCAACGGAATTTCCATTTCTCTGAATTGACGAAATTGAAATGCATGAATGAAACTTGAATAGGACTTCTTTACATTTTCATAATTTTGATCGAAATGGGAAAAATATTGGTGAAATAAGTTTCTTCGTATCACTGATATGTTAGAGAAATCCGCATTTACATGTATATAAGAGATAACAAAGTCGATGACGAGTTATTCTATGCATTCAAAAAGGAGACACATAACATTCATTTCACTTGGTAGAGTGACAAATTGATTAACATTATTGAAATGGCTCCATGACATTGAAGATATTATGGTCCTTGCAAACTAAAAATGCACCTAAGCATTTCTCATGCATGTAAAGTGCAAATATCGTAAAATCAGGCTTCAATTTTTTTCTCACATCATATAAGAATTAATTATCCACAAATCCACCGCTAGTGGGAGTCAAAACTTTAATAACTTTGGATAGGCTTGAACTTATTAGAGAGGAAATTGAGTCCTGTGTTTGCATAAATAAAACAATGATGTTCAAAGGAGGATCATTATGATCACGATCCGGATATAAATCAACACATATTCATCGAAGTTCACATAGATATGATCGTTGGTCCGAACCCGGTCCTCAATGAGTTCGCGTCGCTAGACGAGATCGCGTTTGGCATCATCGGGCATGCGAACGAGTTTGCATTCGTCGATTGCATCGATTTGTAGGAGCTCGATCCACCTCCATTGCTGTGGACGATGATGTTGGGATGTCGGAGAGCATGAGAAGAAGGTCATCAACGGTGAGGGAATCATCGGTTGGAGGGGCAAGGAGATAGGCAAAACCATGTACATCACTCAAGTTAGAGGGGGGATGAGATGGGTCGATCCATAGGTACCCATGGATCATAGGATTAAATCCCCATATGCCACGGTTGAATGAAGATTGGGTACCCAATCCGTTATTATTTGTTGGATACCAATTGATTTATGGTCAATCCATGTGGATCGGGTCGGGTAACCATCAAATTCTTGAACCATGCAGTCCTATTGTTTATTACATATACAAAGGCCGGAGATATCAATTTCTGAAGCTCCCATCATCACAGATTTGTTAATATTTTATTTTCTCATAGAGCAGTAACCATTGTTTACCTTTACAAGGAACAAATAATATTTCTAAAAGCTCACGCGGCCATTTCAGTCGTACGTTATTAAAATTTTCCAGAATCTGAAATCTATGTTAATTCTTGATTAAGGTACACGCACCTAAAACGACGTACAATGTTATGAAATTAGTTATTTTTTCCCATTCCCACAAGCTCAAACGAAATCCAGTTATGATCATTAATAAAACCTCTGTAACGCTGAGATTTGTCAGATGCAAACCTCCGTAGAGAAAGGTCTATCGCATACCTGTACAGATTGCGATCGTTGATTTATTGCGTATTAGGCGGAAAGTTTCTAACTTCGAAATCTGATACATCACCGTTGAATTATATATTACTGAGAGAGGACTTTGTGCCTATAGATATCGACATGATATCTTTTGCAGATGTTTGTCTCAGTCAGGAGCACCTTCTGTTGACGTTTAGTATTTCAAGGAATAGATGAATTTCTCTAAGGCCGTGTTCGGCTCCTCTACCCCATATTTTCTACCTTCACGTGGGTCCCACTTTATTCCTTTTTTAAATAAATAAATAAATAAATATTACATCATCAATCCTATCAAAAAATAATATATTATACCATCATATCATATAAAAAAATATAAACTACTCCACTTCTACTCACTTTTTCAAACTCCAATACAATCACATCACAATAACTACTCACTTTTTCAAACTCCAATACAATCATAACACAATAAACTCACTTGTAACATACCCCCAGTTTAACCCTCTATCCAAACACCAAAACCCAAAAATGGGTTACCTGCAACCAGTTTTATCCACCTAAACCCACTATCCAAACACACCCTAAGGATCCGCCTACGAACACTACAAAAGTCTTGATAATCTAGGATTTTGATGTTATAGTATATTGAGGTAAACATAACGAAATAAGATTTAAAACATGAGAAAGTTCATTCGCTTAACCAATCTCTGCACGTTCAGACTAAATATTGCTTAGATTATTCAAAGCGTAGAGTTGCAATGCCCCGACATTAGATCTCCCAAGCATAATCGAGGAAAATTGATCTAAACAGTTTGTTGGATCTGGATCCGATGAAGTCGTTGACAACCATTCAAGATCCGCTTTCAGGATATGACGACACACGATCGTCGTTCACGCACATCAACGAGATCGTTCTCGAAAGCACCTCATAGAACCGTAGCCGAGAGAGGAAGAAGAGTTGCAATCGCAGTGGTGGTGGAAGAACAGAGAGTGAAAGGGAGAATGTTTTCTTGCAAGTGAAGAAAGCGAGCATCAAGATATAGGTATAAGAAGACCTAGCACGCAACTTTTCGTTTTCCAAAAATACCCCTCAACAGACATCTCTTCGAATTCTGAAATGACGGCTAGGTCAGAGCCTTTGGGTCAAGTCGAATTCTCGTAGCAGTTGAATCTCAACTAATTCGTTGGATTAATTAATTCGATTTGTAAAATGAAACCCGCAACAAAAGTATCGAGATCCGAGATGACTCTACCGAGCCCGAGCTCGAGACAAAACGGAGCGCGCGTGCACGTGTGATTCTCCATTCCTCTCTATTATTGCTACAAGAACTTAGGGTGTGAACTCATATATAATTAAGTCCACAAGATTTTTAGAACTGGTAGATGTTGTACTAAAAATCCAACCAAGACTCCCCTTGTTCCTAATTTGAGAATTCCCAACTTCCATCCAACACCATTTGATTTCTCAATTGAAACCAAATACTTAATCTAATGTTATTGCATAAGTTTACAAAGTTAAAGCCTAATTGAGTTAGATACAACAGAAGCACTATTATCATATTAAGATATATCAATGAGAGTACTGAAGGGCGATGGTGAACAAGAGACAGAGAGATGAAGAAGTTGCTAGTTGATTACTCCGTTAAGAGGTTGGAGATACCCCGCAACAGAAATGGACTCTTCTAGTTTGGTAACTAGTTTGGGTTGGGTTGGGGTACCCCTGTAAATAATAAACAGTGTGGAGAGCTGGGAAGGTTGGAATGAAGGGTACATCGATGTCGTGTAGAGAGTGAATACGTCGAAATGGCCCAAATAGAGATGCAGCGAACACAGACATGTTAATCCACATACTCCACCTAGCATAGTGATGAAATTGAGATGCGACAACATGAATGCAAAGCACATAGCATTATAGCAAACAACCCCATGTTCCATGATCAGACGAAACAAGTAGGAGTTGATTGTCACTTTACTAGTGATCTCATCCAAGAAGTTCTTCAAACTTCTAATGGCACTTCTGCATACCAAAAAATAAACATGTTTATTTAGGCACTTCACAAAGCTTCTTTTAAGCTTTCTACAACAAACAAAGCATGAAGGAAATCAATGCTCCAGCTTGAGGGATATGTATGCTCTAACTTTTCTTGAGAATTTCCAACGACCAATGTTGTACAAGATACTGTGCTACCCTCTATTTGATCAGCAACATATTGGAAAGAGGCACCACTAACTGGATATCCAATATATGACTATCTGAACCAATCTGCTACTACCAAGTACCAACACCATAAGGCAAAAGTACAACCATCACTAAAATAATAACATAGCAAGAGCAACATGCATAAAGGACCTTCAGGGTGTGTTTGGTTGGCGGGTTAAGGCGGGTTAAACTGGTAGAGGGTAACCCGTTTTTGTGTTTTGATGTTTGGATAGAGGGTTAAACTGGGGGTGGGTTAGAAGAGGGTTTGAGGTGATATGATTGTATTGAAGTTTGAAAAAGTGAGTAGTTATTGTGATGTGATTGTATTGAAGTTTGGAAAAGTGAGTAGAAGTGGAGTAGTTTATAATTTTTATATGATATGATGGTATAATATATTATTTTTTGATAGGATTGATGATGTAAAATTGATTTATTTAATTTTTTAAAAAAGGAATAAAGTGGGGCCCCATGGGAAGAGAGGGGGATGTGGGTTAAGGAGGGTAAACTCCCCTAACTCGCAGGTAACCTGGGAGCCGAACGGGGCCTCATTGTCTCAAGGACTTGCTAACCCCGACCCCATGCTAGCTACCACCTCTAATATGCATACTACTAAATAACAAGACCCAGACTACTGTGACAACTTCTACCACCATGAACCATTAAAAAAAAGTGCCGGTACACTAGCACTAAAACATCTCTATTAATTCCCTACCGCCCACGCCCTTGGCTACCGCGACGACAATGACAACAAAAATAGCTACGGAAATAAGCAGTACCTTACGAGAGCGTTCAGTTCGAGAATAAACATTCTATTCTCTGTTCGACTGGAAAGTAGGAATAAGGAGAATATGGTGGAATAAAGTTAGGTAAGTGGTATAAAGATAGGAATAAGGGTGGAATAAGATTAAATAATGGTATGTGGATGGAAACAACCGTACTCTTGAAAACCATAATATACGGGGAATTAACCCCTTCTTCCAGAACTTGTTCTTTAAACGAACAAGTTTGTTCTAATGCAACTTTTCAAAAGTTCGCTAAAAAAACTCTAAATCTTTTCCCACTTTCAATGTGGTAACGACTGGAATGGGAGAGTCAGAGCCGAAAAGAAGATTCCTCACTTCTTTCTCTCATTCAAAACCATGCATGAGGCTTTCATCTCGCACGGCTCCTAAGTGATAATAAATGGATTTGTTTCCCCCAAGCCCATGTCCAGGCTTCAATCTAAAAACAATCATGAGAGTTTCAACAATGTCCTTTTCCGCGTCCAATTCACTTCAAATAAGTTCCTCTCTTTTCCTCCTCCAATTCAGAAACAACTTTTTATCCGATAACCATATTGGGAGTCCATTCCATTTCTGCGTAGCACTGCATCTACAAAGAAAATGGAAGTGTCTAATGAGAACTATGATGAATGATCTTGAATGTCCTCTCCACGTGTCCAAATACCTTGGACAAATTTCCTTCAGTTTTATTTCCTATTAATTCTACACAAGCTTTCTGTTCGATACTCTACAAGCATTATCTGCACATGTCTGTAACTAACAGCCTAACACTCAACGATACTGTAATGTAAAATCACAAATCCAACCCAACTGATATATACTTAATATATAATATCAAGAATTCTAAACTCTTATATATTTGTAATGTACAACTCGGATTCTCCAATCCAAGTTATGAATTTGTTAACAATCTTGTCTCACTGAACATTATTCGATTGTTATTATGTGTTGTACTCAATCCATTTTTTTCTCTATCATCTTTAATATGATCATTACATACTATAAACAGCTGAGAGCATGCCTTATTACAACACAACTATGCTCCAATCCTTACCCACTTCAGGTAACATAAATTATTCTTGAATTCCCATAATCTTAACCAAAGTTGCAAAAAGTGGTATGCGGTATTCAGTCGGTAGGGCCACTGATTACTGATTAAACGTTATGCGGGAGTTTAAACGGAAATTAAACGGGTTATGCGGTTTTGCATTTTTTAATTAATAAAAATTATTAAATACATATAATTAATAAAAAAGTATAAATAAATAAGAAAAATATAATCACATATTCACAATATATATCAAATATTGTCAAATTCAAGGAAATGTTTCATCTAAATGTCAAAATAGACAAGATAAACAATTACAATTCATAGCATGAATCCAAAAATTCATGGATAATAGTGATCCTTTGAAAAAAAGTAGATCCATGATCTTAAAGGGATATTTCAGACCCGCTTAAAAGGCCGCATAAGACCTCTTAAGGCCGTTTAAACGACCATTTAAGGTCGTTTATGCGGCCTGACCGTTTATGGGCCGCTTTTGGTTAAACGATGCAGTCAGGCACCGCATTTAATATTTTTTTTATTTATTTTCAAATCGGAAAATGAGCGGGGATTCGTAAAAAAATGGAAGAATCGAATCCGATCTCCGGCCACTGTACGCGGTCGGAGTTGAGAGATCGTGGACGATAGAAATAGAACGCATGGAGACCGAGAAAGTGAGATAAAAAATCGAGTCGGTGGCGGAATAAATCGTGGCGGATTTTAAGATCTAGATAAACAAAAAATTGACAACGAGATAAAAATGCGAGAAATAAACTACGATTAACCTAGATAAAAATAAGAAAAATGTGGATCTCACCTTAGGAGCGGAAATGGACCGTGATCACCTCGACAAGGCCGACTCGCTGTCACCGGCCAGCTTGAAGACTAGGCAAATTTCTCGACGAAATTTTCTGTCAAAGATCGGGCTCCTCTCTCTAAAGATTGATCTAGTTGGAATGAGGGAGAAGGCGCCATATAAATAGAAAAGATGGAATGAAATTTGATTTTTAAATTTTTTTGGATAAAGAGATAAGAGATGACAATTGAAATGAATTTTTGAATTTTTTGGTGGAAGAGAAGACATGAGATAAAGTAAAAGAGATAAAACTATTTACAAAATTATCTATTTTTTTGAATTTTCTTCACTTTATTTATTTGAATTAAAAAATGTTATTTTTTTATTTTTTTATGATGGTTAATTAAAAATAGCAACTATGTACATGTACTGTATACATATATGACATTATATACAAGGGTAAATGAGGAAATTAGCTTTTTTTAATACGTTTTATTTTAAATAATTAGTAAGAATAATTTACAAATATATACAAATACAATATTTACAAAATACATGGGGAAATTGCACAAACCACCCTAGAAAGCTGACTTTTCAACCGTAACTCCAAAAATTATGAAATGTCATTTTGAAGATAATTTAATTTAGAATCCAATAGAAGTGATATTGGTTCAATTTGAGTTCATATGGATCCGGAATTGATCTTTCAATTAGTGTTTAGTGGCTTTTTCCAAGTGTAGCTACTTTTATTCTGTACATGATTTAATTGTGCAATCATTTTTATTAATTAGGACACATTTTTATTTACAGCTTTGATTTTGAAAGTTATTCGATTTGAGGTCAATTAATGCACAAATAAATTAGTGTTAGTTTTAAACAGATATACAAAAAATAAATGATAAGTATTTACAACAATACACATACTTTTTTTTTATTTTCTGCTTAAGGACCCTTATCTCCCCCTACTTTATTCTTGGTCGATCAGGTCAAGTTTTGACCTTCTTTCGGGGTTCGGGTCAGCATGTATACAGTCTTCCTTTTTTATTTTCTTTTCTTTATTTTTCCTTTTGGAACGAAAGAAATTTTCGATGGACAAAAGGATCCATCCGTTCGATTGATATGGTGGTATCATTGATTGTGAATATAGTCCTTTTGGACTAGTAAGTCTTGTCCCTAGTTTTTGTTGACCTGAGTCCTAGTAAACACCATTTTTTGGATTTTTTGTAACTAGCTGTTGTCCCTTGTAATATCTACTCACAGTTAATACAAAATTTACTTACCAGAAAAAAACAGAGGGGGAGGCGCTCTACTTTTTCTAGTTACGACTAATGAGTGACAGATAATAAGGCATATAATGACTGTCCCTTCTATCCCAACTCCAGCAAAAAAAATTACAAAACAATCTACCTACTATATTGAAAAATTATTTTTGTTCTCTTCATTTTATTTTACCTTTTTCTCTTTTTATCGTATCTCCTTCGTGTTTGCATTGGTCACTTCTTCCCATTGCTAGGTTGGAAGGAGGCACGGGGAAGAACTGAAAAAAATATGTTCTTAATTTTAGTTCTCTGACTATCATCTTTTGACCAAATGAAACTAATGAAATAGGCACAAGTGTTAATAAAGATACTTTGTAGGATCGTTTGTAATTATAAAATATGTAGGGACATAAGTTGTACATTTATGCTATAAGGGAGCTTCCACTTGTGTAGATCTGGCCAAAATACGGGTCAGGTCAACTTATGGGTCGGGTTGAACGGACCGAGGTTCAAAAATCTTTGTCCAAAGCCCGTCATGAGCCTGCACATGGCTCATTTTGTTCTTTTTCCATTGAATTTTTTAATATTATTTAATAAGTACGAATAATTTTATTAATACCATTTATACTTTATATAACTAATATAAGTATTTCGCATGCTACTTGATATGTAAACTATTTAATTTTATTTAAAACTAGTGTCACATAATAAAAACTTGGTGTATCATATTAATACATGTATTATTCAACTTATATTTATATTTTTTTATGGGTTGGGTCGGTCCATGCTCAAATCTTCTAGCCCAAGCTCGATCCTTGAGTGGGCTGGGCGGGCGGGCCCCCAACCTGTTTATCAGGTCTACCCATATGAAGGTAACTTTCCTACACCCGTCACATTTTGCATCTATTTTTTTTCTTTTTTTAATTTAATCTTTTAGGGATTTAGATCACAATATATCATAGTAGTGTCATTGGTAACTTTCTTACACCCATATATATGATTAAATGAGTATACTCACATGGAGCATACAAGAGCATGCTCCCACCTTTTTCTTCTTTTTTTTATTTTTTTGTAATGAAACCCTTGGGAATTTACTTAGAATAATAGGTGTAATGCGTGTTTCAAATTCCGTGTAAAAAGAACATTCCTAACATGTCCTTCTAGACATGGCCAATTTCAACAAATTTGAAACCATGAGAATTTGACAGTCTTGATGTACGGGATACGAGGCTCTAATTAAATTGAATTTTGGACGATGTCATGATGATATGTGGTGATTGAAATTTCTCAGGTTTCATTTCAAAAGAATTTAAAAAATATGGAGAAAAATGGTGGAAGCATGTAAATTACATGTTCCCGGGGAGCATACTCCTATTTCTCATGTATGTAGGAAAAAAAATAGAGCTAGCCCATATGGGGTAGCTAAGTTAGCCACATCCATCCTTTTTTAATGACACTTAAGAGAATTTAGATCACATAGTAATATCATATTCTCATTCAAAAGTGAATTAGATTCAAGACTCTAATCCCATACATCAAGGCTATCAGAATTTAATGGCCGTAGAATTGTTGAAATTGATGTTTTCCATATGAAAGAATTAGAAGTGTATGTTTTCTTGAAATTTGAAACGCATATTACCCTTATTAGTTTAACTTAACCCTCACGCATGTGTCATTAAAAAATCCCGAAAAATAAAAATAAGGATAAGAGTATCCCATTTAACCCATATTTGTATATCTATTACAAGGATGTCCCTGTAAAATTACATTATTGCACAAATATTCCAACGAGTAAAGAGTTTTATCATGAGGTCAGCAGGTTGGCCTCAACCGGATCGTTCGTTTGAGGAATAAGGATGGATATCTCTTTATTCCTCTCTCTCTCTCTCTCTCTCCTTAGATGGTCATCATTTTTTGGATCCCGAAGTCAAAATGAGGAATAAGATTTCCATTACTATTTCTTCCTCTCCTGTCAAAAAAAATACAAACAGCTACCCCTAATCTAACAATCTTATCTATCATAACCCTCTTATTTCTCGTTATCCTCTCCCTTCTATCGAATATACCATAGCAAATAACTACAATATATCGTTCATTATTCCTCCTTATCATCTCCCTTCAACCGCAAGATAGATTGCCTTATCCCTTTCCCTTTCCCTTTCCCTTATTCCTCTGCCTAACGGCCCCTAAGGAGATTTTTCTGAACTTCCATTTCATGTGCAGGTGAATTGATTCGCATATCCATGGTAACATACCATGTGAATACGCGTTGACCTATGGATGATATATCAGAAGCGCTGGTCAGCTCTATTTCCTCCAAGAAGGGGATCCAAATCGACCTTCGTGAAGACATATAGCTTTTGGATCTCCTAATTGTTTGTTGGTCAGATGGCATCTTCTGCTACTCAGGAGCAGCTGGATCTGCTGGAATGCCCCGTGTGCATGGAGCCCATGTACCCTCCTATTTATCAGGTGATTTCCTCTCCCTAATTCTCATTCTATTTGTGCTATCCGTCATTATGATGTTCTATTGATATCTTTACCCTTTTGTAATACGGATTGGAGATTTCCTGCTTCCTGGTTATGTTTTTTTGTTCTGTTGATTACCTCTAGGAAATACTTGTGCCTTTAGTTTTTAGTCGTTTTTTTGGGCAGTTGGACTGATTGGTACAGTTATTTTTGGGGGATTATTATTCTAAGAATCTTTTACTGGTCGATAACTTGACAAGGTTTGGTTTTTTTTGTGGGTTGATAGTACTCTTGAATTTGTTGCTATAATTGTTTAAAATTAGAGTTATTTTTTCCTTTCAAAACCCATTGAATGGTTTATTTGTTCTACTGTTTCTGGGTTTTCAGTTCCTCTAAAAATTGAGAATAATCAATATGGTTTATTTTTTGGGCTTTAAGTTATGTTTAATCGACTGCTGGAGCATATTGAGTTGAGATTTTTTAATCTAAAATTTTACTGAATGATTTTGAGATAATGTATACACAACGATGTGATCATTTTATCCTGTAACTCTGAATCATTCTGTTTCAACTGAAGGAGTTTCAAGCTATAAAGTATCCCATTTCCACAGAATTGATTGGTTGTATTCTTTTAATGCATAATCTTAAGTACTCTATGATGATTTACCACATTAAATTCGCGATGGATGTTCTGCAGATTCATTTTTTTAGAAATCTTGTATTTATAGGTTTGTGCTTTTTCTGCTACTTTCCTTTGGCTGCATCATAATATATGCACACTGCATTCCTTTTTCTGCATTTTTATTTCAAGAAAAGAACAAATATAAGTTTACAATGATGCAATCAGCATCTTTGAGTCTATGACAAGCAATTGTGATGTGTTGCAGTGCTCAAATGGTCATATTATATGTTCAAATTGCAAGCCGAGCGTGAAGAATCGCTGTCCAACTTGCCGAAATAGACTGGATGATATAAGATCCTTAGCTCTTGAGAAGATGGCTGCACATTTTCTTCTTCCCTGTAGATACCGCGAATCCGGTTGCACTGGTTTGTATCCGTATCGCGGGAAACTACTGCACGAGCAGGAATGCAAGTTTAAGCCTTTTACATGTCCTTATCCCTGCAATCCGTGCGCGTTCTCGGGGGATTTTCAAACAATCGTGAGGCATTTGCGACATGATCATAATTCATCCTTTTACGAAAATTCCGTGATTGATGAGGTTTTTCATCACACTAACCCCTTTGATGGGCAAGATGTTTCATTAAATGTTACTGTAAGACATTGTTCTCTTTTCTTCTTATTCCTTATCGGCTGTTTCTCCTGTTTGAGCTTCATATTGTCGATTTGCAGTTTGATTTGTTGGGTAACTGAATGTGTAACTCAACTATTTACCTATATTTTGTTCGCATCACGAACTCCAGTCTTCAAAGTTGAATTACATATATTTTAGCATGTTTTTTTCCTTCGTTTTAGTTTTTTTTTGTTGAGAAAAGTAACATTCAAACATAGATCTAGAACAGAAGATGAACTCACAGGGTTTTTGCAGATATACAGTTGTCTGGGAGAGCACTTCTGCCTTCATTTCGAGGCCTTCCACTCACCAATGGACTTGGTTTACATGGCATTCCTTACCTTTGTTGGCCGCGATGTGGATGCGGCAAACTTCCGCTACAATTTGGAAGTCGGGAACAAAAACGGAAAGATGGTGTGGCATGGAACACCGCGGAGCATCAGCGAGGGCAATGAGCAGATTCGCGAAAGCTGCAATGGATTGCTCATCCACCGACGCATGGCACAAGTCTTCGCCGAGATCAATACCCCAGAGGAGATGGCACTGAGAATCAAGGGGCTCATATTGCCAATGTGAAGTGTCTGAGGTGTTTACATCTTTGAAAAAAAATAAAGATTGCATGATTATTGTTCATAGGATCATTTTAAAAGGAAAAATATACATGATGTCGTTACTGCAGGTTCCTTTTATGCAGAGTTGTATATTTGCAAAACTGGGTGAGGTTTGATGACGGAGAAGATGTTATTCTATCAAATAAGAGATAACCCACAATTCCTTTTACATCACACATAAGCTCCACAGATCTTCCATAGTTTGATGCAAAAATGAGAAATTTATAGAACATTCTAAACCTACTTATCATTTTCATTTGAATTACAAGCGCAGCACAACCAATGGAGATTGGGATGAAATGGAATATCAAGAACTTTTGGATAAATTCCATAAAAAAATGTATTGAAAATCAATTACATTCAACACTGTGAAGAAAGGTTAAAAGGGCATACATGTATGTAAAATGGTGGAAGAATGTGGTAGCATGAACATACTTTTGGAGACGAAAGCCTAATGTTACGTATAATCACAATATAGTGCAAGGGGATTTGCCATTGCCCAAGAACGATATGAGAGAATAGTCCCACGCGTAAATACAAAAATCCAGTAGATGAATGATTAACACATCCTCTTCACGAAATGTCGACTGGTTTAAAATTGGATGGCCTTAAAAAAATTTCTCTGGCGACTTAACGCTGCAACTGAAAACAATTTGGTGAGTCCCTAATTGGACAGAACCCTCCTAATTCCCCAATGCTCAATATATAACATCACTTCTGCAGTGTCAGGATTACAAGTTGGCAAATGGATTATTCACATGCTTAGTCATGGGAAAACCCCATGTTTCGGAGATAGGTTGCCCCATTAAAACATATCCACCAACATTTCATTTCAAACAACAATCTAACATCTCGTGTTATCTCAAGGGTTATCCCACGACAAATAAAACTTATCCGTCATAATTCTGGCTCTCTAACCAAACAAAACCAAACTCCTGGACACCACCGAGATTATGCAGAGGAAAACTATGAAGTGTATTGTATGAATGCATGACACAAGCGCCCAGTTTTACCTCCGAATCATCAACTTCCCAGCAGGTTCTTTTCGTTCATGGTACCACCTTTCAACTGCAAATCTCAAAAACATAATGTATTAGAGCAGGTATTTACTCCAACCTGCAAGATGAGAGTATGTATAAAAAATGTTGGGATGTGAACAACCTTTGTGATGCCATCCATGATTGAATGGTGTTGTATTTGTTGCTGCTCAGTCAAAAAAGCAATATGAGCCCTCATCAAGTTGTTTTTCTCTTCTGTCTAGGAAGCAAACAAGACAAGACAACATGAGTAAAATGGAAACAACACTTCAATTTACAGGCATGAAAGAAAAAGGGGGTCAGCCTGCCCTTTTTTTTTGCATGATCACCTTCTCTGGTTTAACTTTTCATCACTAAGTCATCGGGGGTCGAGTATACATAAAGGGATACATGGCAACCTACCTACGTATGCATGTATCCATAAGTGGAATTATGCATATCAGTGTATAGTTATGTATACAAATATATTGATTTTAATTATGGAACGTCGCAGATAGAATAAGCTCTGAGCACTCGGTAATGACAAATCTGTATCACACCAATTAACTATGTGCGTGACTAGAATACATATAAGAAATTCATACATCTTTGGCTATACCAATCAAATGATCACGTTCTTCCTTCTTAAGTTTAGTTGCTTCTTGAGTGAAATTATGCATATCTGTTATCAGTGTAGAGTTATGTATACAAATATATTGATTTTAATTATGGAACGTCGCTGATAGAATAAGCTCCGAGCATTCGGTAATGACAATCAATTAACTATGTGCATGACTAGAATACATATAAGAAATTCATACCTCTGGCTATTCCAATCAAATGATCACGTTCTTCCTTCTTAATTTTATTGCTTGCTTCTTGATATCTCCATAATCGGACCTGTAATTGATAGTTGGATTTAAAAAAAACTATTACATAGCATCGTATTAGTTCAAGAATCACCAGAATATTACACTGCTATAATCAACTGGCTAGATTTGGTGATAGCCCTTCAAGCAGCATGAAGGTGCATAAAACTGGTTAGACGACTGCACTTCAGCAATGCAAGAAATATTTTGCCAGCTAAAATGGTTTGTGTCAACCCACTTGTTCACGAATTTCACTTACTGGCTGCCACCATAATCTGTGTTAACCCACTTCATCTCAACTCTCAATCACTGGTTGATTTACCTATTCAAGTGATGTGCACATTGATTTAGACATGTTCTAAGCTTATAAAGCTTCCACAATCTTCGAAAGATATGTCCTAAGATAAACAATTGGACGCACATTACTCGGTCTCCATCTCTTAGTGGAACATATTTTTGAGCCAAATCTGTTAGTGGAACATAACTAAAATATAACACTAGGTTAGCATACTTGTCTAATAATAACGTGTCAAAACTCCATTCTTCTACTAGTTGCTCAACCGTGTCAAGAGTTTCACCCACCTGTCAAATCAAATAAATTGTATTAGATCCGAAACATTTCAATAAAAAGAAAAGCACTTGTCACTATGTATGCAAAAACAAAATCCACAAGTATTTTCTTGCCACAGAAAACATTGGTGAATGCACATGCCAACATAAATCCAACATAAAGAGATGTCATCATTGAATGCAACCGCATTTTTATTCAAGACAAACAGTTTAGAGGGAAGCAACTAAACAACCACCATCTTAAATCTTTAAAAAGCACCCCGGATCTGAAGCTGCACAAAAATGACTCTCAAGATAAGAGGTGTGTCCAGTCATATCCACACATCTTCGAAGATTCCATCATTAAAGAATGCTAAAAAACTAAGCGGCGCCTTTAAGAGAAACAACATCTAAGTGGTGCTCTTGACATCCAGAAGAAATATACATATGATGAAGGATCCAGCTCAAGCACTCAATGACAACAAGCATTAGTGAGAAGTCGGGAAGAGATAAAAAAGACATGAATCATTAAAGAAGCCTTGACAATCAAGTCTTGCAGCAAATCCATGTCAGCCAACTAATAAGACTTCTTTATTGCTAAAAATTATGAAGCTCTGGTCAAATTTTTAACAATTGCGACAGCTTACAACTAGAGTGAGATTAGACATATCAAAATTTGGGTTTAAAGAGTATTGATATTGTGAGATACAATGTGAACCTCCTCGAATCCGGATGCCCGTTTACGCTGCATTCGCATTATTTCATTCATATTATTTCATTCACATGATATCGCACTAAGTGAAATTTTGGGGAAAAAATTTTGCGTTTGATATTACATTCACATTCAATGAATAAACCACATATACAAGAAAAAGAAGTGTCACCAATATTTCATTCATTTCCATATAACATTACATGTAACAAAAGAATGTATTACAATGTACATGTATATCCCAAAATATATATGACTGAAGAGGAAGGAAGCATATTACATCATAAGCTGAACCAAAAGAAACAAGTAGAAAGGTATAAACATCTAAAATTTACATCATAATATAAAACATGTTTGGAAGAAGAAGTATCAACGAGCGTTGGTACATCCATGATTCATATTATAAAATAAGAAAGTATTAATCTAGATACAAAAGAAACAAGTAGAAAGGTATAAACATCTAAAATTTATTTCTACTTGCAATCTAAAAAGGTTTCCAAGTGGCTTGTATGTACCTCCCCCTATTTACCCTTTATTCCAACATTTTCTATATAAAATATTTTTATATTGTAATTGATTACTCATAAGAGTGTGTATGTGTGTGTGTATTATCATATTATACAGTTGTCATGCTTATGGATTTTGACGATGGGAAAGATAAGATTGGAAATGGTTTATTGATTTATTTAATTCTCAAGTCTAGTGGGTAGTTTGTGATCTTGGTTAGTATGCGACCTCACACTATGACTCTAAGACATGAGGAATGGCTTAGAGTTGGGGTGCCTCCGTAGACATGTGGTACTGTATAATGCATCTTAACTAAGTTCTCAACACGTCCACTAGCTTATAAGGATTTCAAATTAAATTTTTATTATAGTCACTTCCAACCAACTCAACTTTGATTTTAATTCCTCCAAACCTCAATTGCAACTATCTCATGTGTAACTCTAGATGACCTAAATTTAGATATGGATGATTTGGATGTAACATTGTCAAGTCTGCTGGCAAAAAGTAATCAACTTAAGCGGCGAGGTAGCCTCATAAGGGCCCTTCCGTCTCGCCCTTTAATTTGAAGTACGATCCAATAGAAGGAAAGGTCTACTCCAAAACTACGCCCCAAAGACGGGTGAGAGACTCTCCGAAAAGTCACTCTAGAAAACCGGCTAGATCGGTAATGGGCTAACAAGCTCGTACGAAAAACTAAAATCGAGGATCCCCCGCATGGATATCCTAAAACAGAGGGTCAGCAGAACTGGTCAAAAGTTGGGATTCCAACGAGGCGTAAAAACATTGCGTGTGAGCTCACGTGAAAACAGTGAAGGGACTGGGATCCTAGACCCGTGCACTAAGTGGCCGCTTCCCAAACTGGGCTTCCTATCCACCGCCCGGTTGAGAGTCATCGTGCTCTCGTACGGTTAGGTGTAAAGGTCACCATGTCCAACATTGTTACTTATCAGTCACCAACATTTCATGTGCGTTACTACTCATTTCTTTCTCAGTCTATTCAGTGGTTGATTGTACATATGTGTCCTTTATTGATATCCTTATTCAATAGTGATATATAAATAGTGATTCATACCTAAAGGGTTGATTGCATAGATTTTCAATCATTACTCATGATGTTAAAAGTCATTTGTTGGATTTAGATCTAAGTATCACAACAATGCAAAATTCCCAAGTATGGAAGTATTAGAGGTTTCAAATGTAGATGGAGCTACTGAAGTTCGTTCCCTTTCTCTAATTTTTCGGGTAAATAAAATGATTGAAAATTTGCAACAGAACTTTTTGATTTTAAGAAGAATCATAATGTGGAGTGTATTACACCATCTTAGATAACATGCCACTAATGGTATGTGAAAGGAGGAAGTATGGTTGATTTTGTAAGCTTAGTTGTATTCCATTTTGTTGTTGAATCACTGGTTGAGATATTCCATCTCCTAATTATTGTATTTAGAGCTTAGGTTGCATCCACATTGTATAATGTTATGTTGTTAGCATAACAGGTACTAAACAGGCAATATTGATTCAAAAAAACCAACATGTTGCAAGAATAATTTAAGTTTCTCAAAAGGTCTCGACATAAAGTTGTGCAGATAAGACATAAAACTGCACTTTACGTCAACTTAGTTTTCCTCAAAAAGCCAATAATCGAGTCATATTACCTACAATGAAGAGAACAATGATGGAACCTACAGACTTATTTCCAACGTAACACAAGGTTGGCATTCGAATGCAAACTTTATACACAGTAAACTCAGGTTCCTTAATCAACGTATTATTAACAGGAAAGGTGATTCAGTTATGTATTATTATACAGCTACATGGAGCATGGACCACATTCAGTTATTTGTCAGGAGTGATGTAATATTGACAATGAGAGTAATATTAGAGTAATATCATCGCTAGTCATAACAATACTATCCAGAATAGATTCTAGCAGTGTCCATTGAATGATCATGTGTTTATGTGTTTATATCAAATGGGTCAGTGCATTGATATGGAGATAAATCTTGCACCAGTAAGCTGGTTAGGCTGGTTGGCATGATTATGCAGTTCAAAGGGGTGAATAAAAAGAATAACCTAATTCAGCTAAAATTTAATCATATAATGTTGGGAAAAGAGAATGAGATGATATCTATTCCATAGCCCTAGGCTCTCTTATATAGGAGAGTAGCCTATGGGTAAATTACATAAAGAGCATAACAAGAAAAGAAAATAACGAAGAGGTACAATAACTCAATATGCGTCAACACTCCCCCTCAAGATGGAGCATAGATGTCAATCATGCTCAGCTTGGAAGCACACTTCTGAAATGGACCTCGTAACAATGCCTTTGTGAATATATCTGCAGTCTGGTTCTCTGAAGTAACATGAGATGTGGCAATAAATCCTTTCTGAATCATGTCTCGTATGAAGTGACAATCCACCTCAATATGCTTGGTCCGTTCATGGAATGCAGGGTTGTTTGCAATAAATAAAGCAGCATGATTATCACACTCCAAGTTCATAGGAAGTGGAACATCTAAGCACAAATCTGTCAGCACCGCTTTCACCCACATCATCTCTGTAGTAGCCTGGGCCATTGCCCTATATTCGGATTCAGCACTCGATCTAGCTACCACAGTTTGTTTCTTGCTCCTCCATGAAACTAGGGCATCTCCAACATAGACAGCATACCCTGAGGTGGACTTCCTGTCCTTAGGACAGCCTGCATAGTCTGCATCTGCGCATGCTGAGATAGACATCCCCTTTCCTTTCTTGAATAGCAGACCTTTACCTGGAGAAGATTTGAGATATCTAAGTATCATATGTATTGCATCCATATGCACTTGGCGTGGCTGTTCCATGAACTGGCTCACACGGCTCACTGCAAATAATATATCTGGCCTAGTAATCGTGACATATAACAGTTTGCCTACCAGTTCTCTATATCTTCTCCTGTCCACCTCCTCTGTGTCATCATCATACAGCTTCATGCTAGGGTCCATTGGTGTCGTAGCAGGTCGACACCCTAGCATACCTGTCTCACTCAGTAGATCTGTAACATACTTTCTCTGTGACATGACTAATCCATACGGATTTCTTGCAAATTCCAGCCCCAGAAAATATCTAAGGACTCCCAGGTCCTTGGTGACAAACTCGGTCCCCAGCCTTGCCTTTGCCTGCTCAATGCCCTGGTCATCATCACCTGTAATCAAGATATCGTCAACATAAACCATGATTACAATAATTCCTTTCACGTCTTCTGTACAAACAAGGAATGATCAGCATTGGAGCGTTTATATCCTTGCTTCTCAAAGAGATCTGACAGCTTCTGGAACCATGCTCTGGGACTCTGCTTAAGGCCATAAATGGCCTTATGTAATCTGCAAACCTTGGAACACTCCCCCTCAACAGCAAAACCTGGTGGCTGTTGCATATAGACTTCCTCCTGCAAGTCTCCATACAGAAATGCATTCTTCACATCTAGTTGATAGAGTGGCCATTCTCGAGTAACTGCAACTGATAGCAGGATCCGCAGAGTAGAATGACGCGCCACAGGAGAGAACGTGTCAAGGTAATCTACCCCATATGTCTGTGTGAATCCTCGTGCAACTAGGCGTGCCTTGTACTTGTCAATGGAGCCATCTGCATTGTGTTTAATAGTAAACACCCATTTGCAACTCACCGGGTTGACATCTGGAGGTATAGTAACCAAACTCCATGTTCCTCTAGACTGAAGTGCCGCCATCTCTTCCTCCATTGCTAGCCGCCATCTAGAATCCTGCAAAGCCTCATGGTGGTTCCGTGGAATAGTTGTAGCTGAAAGTGCCAATGCAAACGTCTTGAAGTGTCCAGATAGCCGTTCAAAAGACACGGCTGCTGATATTGGGTATTTGGCACAGCTTCTCTTCGACTTGCGTAGAGCGATTGGAACATCCAAATCCTCTGTGCAATCAACAGTCTCCTGTAATGCATCCTGCTCAGAAATGTCGTCAGATCCATCAACATTAATATTTTCATTACATACCATAGGCGAGCTAGTTGACTGGTCAGGACCATGAGCTTGATTCGGCCTGCGGGTGTAATGGAATGGTAACGGGGATACGGTTGATGGCGGTGGTGGTGGTGGTGATGGTGGTGGTGGTGATAATGACGGTGGTGACGGTGGTGAGATTGGTGGTGTCATGAAAACGGTATAGGAGATATAGGTGGTGGCTGCATGTTCCCTTTTTCTGAAAAATACATAATGGATTCAAAAAATGTAACATCTGCACTGATCATATACCGCCGACGCACAGGGTCAAAACACTTGTACCCCTTTTGAGTTCTGGAGTACCCCACAAAGACGCACTTGACAGCCCTAGGAGAGAGCTTGTCAGAACCAGGTGACAACTGATGGACAAAGGCGACAGACCCAAACACACGAGGGGTAAGAATGAACAGATCCTTGTCAGGATAAATAAGTGAAAAAGGAATCTGTTCATTCAAGACGGATGAAGGCATACGATTGATAAGATAGCATGCAGTAAGAACTGCATCACCCCAGTATGAGTACGGAACATGACTCTGAATAAGAAGTGACCTTGTGACATCTAGTAGGTGACGGTGTTTTCTTTCTGCAACCCCATTTTGCTGAGACGTATGAGCACAAGAAGTTTGATGTATGATTCCTTTCGAGGAGTAGTAGTTAGCTAGATTGTTGGTGCACAACTCCAAAGCATTGTCACTTCTCATAATTTTGACAGACGTGGAAAAAACATTCTGAATCTCATTTAGAAAGTGAATAATAATATTTCCTGCTTCAGACTTATTTTTCATTAGAAATACCCATGACGCTCTAGAATAGTCATCCACAAATACAATATAAAACCTGTGTCCCTGATGATCGGGAACACGACTCGGACCCCAGACATCGACATGAAACAACTCAAACTTGGAGTTACTACTCCGACCTTGACTGCTGGGAAAGGACGACCTGTGATGTTTTCCCAACTGACACGCCTCACACTGGATAGGTGTGTGAGAGAGACTATAGGGTAGGACAAGACGCAACTTCTGGAGCGGTAAATGACCATAACGCAGATGCCACAGGAGAGGAGATACTTGTTCAGCAGGAGAGGATGTGGTTCCAGCAAACGGGGTCTGGTTCAGACGGTAAAGGCCTCCTTGCTCATAGTCATGACCAATCACGTTGCCCGTACGGATGTCCTGAAAAATCAAAGAAGATGGATCAAAAATAGCTCGACAGTGGAGATCCTTCGTAATCTGACTAATTAACAATAGATTCATAGAAAAAAGTGGTGCATGTAGGACATTCTTCAGCTGCATAGAGGGTGTCAATCTAATCTCCCCCTGACCAGTGATAGGGGAATGCGTGCCATCAGCAATTACTACTGTCCGTCCTGGAGGAATCTGGGTGTATCCTGTAAGTAGGCTCTGGTCGCCACATAAATGATGTGTGGCGCCCGAGTCCATGATCCATGGCAATATATGAGATCTACTACTGTGGAGTGCAAGTGTACTACCTGAAGTACTAGTAGATGCAGAAGTAGAGGCAGAGGCAGCAGTATCAGTATGACTCTCTGTAGTCGTTGCTGGGCCAGATGGTGGTATGATGCCCCTGAGGCGGGCAACTAGATCATCAAATCGTTGATCCAGGATAGCAGCAGATGGGGGCTCTATCTGCTCAGCGGCTCGTGCAGATGCAGGGAATCCATGCTTTGAATAGCATGTGTCCTCATTGTGCCCAACTCGGTGACAATATGTGCAGGTTGGCCTAGTACGGCCACCCCTTCCACGAGGAGTACGCCCACGGCCTTGGTGATGAAACCCGCGGCCTCTGTTGGCCGCCATAGCTGAGGAATTCTGACTAGCAGCAGGTGAAGGCACTGTGATCCTGCTCAATCTGTGAAAGGCTTCCTCCATGGGAGGAATAGTCGAGTCCGCTAAAATCTGAGAACGTGCTGCCTCATACTCTGGATCAAGTGCAGCGAGAAACACACCCACCATAGTAGCATTCCTGTATGTCTTCTGCTGCTCGGGCGTAGCTGTCAAGGGCATGAAGCTATATAGCCTCTCAAACATCCCTCTCAGTGATGTATAGAGAGAATGTAGTGGACGACCATTTTGCTTGATGGTGAAGATATCATGCTGGAGTTGCAGAATCTTTGTCTCGTTCTTGGCCTGAGAGTATGTGGCCGCCAGAATGTCCCACATATCCTTCGCTGTGGGTTGATGGAGAATATCATTGGCAATCTCAATTGTCAATGTGCCAGATAGCCAGACTTTGGCATATGCATCGTCAGCCTCCCAGGAGGCATAGGTTCCAGTCTTCTCAGCAGGCTCTGATTCGGTAAGAATATGCTTCTTACCCGTAGACTTCATCATGCTCATGACCTGCATTGCCCACAGTTCATAGTTGGTACCATCCATCTTGACAATAGGCGCAGGACCACGGAATGCGCCAATAGATGGGATATCTGCCTTGCTCTCTAACATATTGCAAAATAAAGACTGGAACGACTGACAAATGATATGTTTTGTCTACAATACCATGGATGGGGGTAGTTGCATGTGTAGACTTCAAGCAACTATCCCCATAAAGAAGTTTGTGCTAAGACCTATACGCACAAAGAAGTTGCGCACAGGCCGCACAAGGGAGGCACTGTTGACGCACGGCTGAGGCGCACAGGGGCTTGTGCTAGCGCACGGTTGATGCACGCAGGAACAAGGCACAGCGCGCAAGGATGCGCAGGGGGGCTGTGCACGCAGGTGCTGCGTGTGCGGCACGCTAGGGCTGCGCGTGCGGCACGCTAGGGCTGCGCGTGCGGCACGCTATGGCTGTGCACGGGCTGCACAGGGGCTGCGCTAAGGCAGCGCAGGGGCTGCATAGGGGCTGCGAGGGGCTGCAGGGGCAGCGCCGGGGCTGCGCAGGGGCTGCGTCCGGTAGAGGCGGCGACGTTGAGGGCACGCCGATCGAGAGAGAGAGAGAGAGAGAGAGAGAAGGCCGGCGGGTGGGGTGTTAGGGTTAGGGTTTCGAGAACTCCGGTCTAGGACCGTCGCTCTGATACCATGTTGGGAAAAGAGAATGAGATGATATCTATTCCATAGCCCTAGGCTCTCTTATATAGGAGAGTAGCCTATGGGTAAATTACATAAAGAGCATAACAAGAAAAGAAAATAACGAAGAGGTACAATAACTCAATATGCGTCAACATATAACATCTCAACTTAACTAACCAGAGATTTCTTTTTCATGAGATGCAATAAGCATTCCAGAAAAATGGTGAATGACAAGTAAATGGAATGTGAATTATTAGATTTAAAGGTAAGTTTCTCATTAGAAACAAGAAATTCCTTGATTTTGCTTTTCTGTATTTTCTAAATTCTCATACCATAAAAAGGTCTACATCAGAACAATTATTTCAAAAATTGAAAATGGATTCACGGAGGAGGAACATGCTTACAGGAAGCAAATTTCATGTGAACCATATAGCATAGCAAGAAGGATTCATATCTTGTTCAAGAACATAAATGGAAGCAAGAGAAGGGAAAAGAATTACACATGCATAGCAGCAAAGAGAATAGGAATGGGATTGTACCTATGGATTGCCCAAATTTGGAGGAGATAAATCTTGATTAGATCTTGCATGCAAGTGCTTGATTAGCTGCAGGAATTCTGGCCAGCAACTCCTTAAGAAAGGAGCAGCTCCAGGGGCAGGAACCACCTCTTTTTGGAGAAGGAGCAAGCCTTGGGCAGCAACTGGAGTGGGTGTTGAATTGGATAAACGGCAGAAATTTGGAACATCGGGGGCTCTTCCTCGTTGAAGATGGAGTACAAGAGAGATATAGGGGTTGGGTTTTTATAAAGTAAGAGAAGGCTCTATGGTATGACAAGTAGAGAAATAAAGTGGGGCAAGTGTTTAAATTTAGATTAGGTGGCTTGAGATTTAGTTATGGTTACTGTAGAAATAGTTAGTAGTGTTATTAGTTATTTATAGAGTTTGTTGTTATTTCTTTCTTTTCTATAGACCTCTCTGTAATTTACCCTAAGGTCTCTCCCTATATAAGAGAGCCTAGGGTTGTCTGAATAAACAACAAAGTCTTTTTTCCCAACATGGTATCAGAGCCGCCCTAGGGCTCTCGCGCCGCCCCCCCTTTCCCTTCCCCACCCGCCGCCCTCTTCCCTCCTCGGCGCCGCCTTTCCTCTCCGGCTCCGATCGAGGTTCCCACGCCGCCTTAGGACTCCTTCCGAGTCCACCAACGACGGTACCAGCCCCCAGCCAGCGGGTCTAGACCGCCGCCGAAGGCCCCAGCACATCTCCGCCTGCTGCCTTAGGTCACAAGGCGGCCCCAACCTAGCCCCGGAGGTCTCAGGTGCCGCCCTAGCTCTCCAGCCCGGCTGTCAGCACAGCCGCAAATAAGATCAGCGGCTCCCAGTCCATCGGTCGGCATCTGTTAGCCGAGTAAAGGGCTGTAAGCCTACGTTGAGGCGTGCCCTAGCTCTTTCTTCATCCGATATGTGGGATTGAGTGCGTAAACGTCTACATACGCACTCAAATCCGATGCAGTGTTTGTAGACATCCAGCATTACGTCTACACATCCCAGTTCTTCTCCAAGCGGCAGTATGTCAGAATCAAAAGTTGATATGCCCTCCACCGGCGCATTCAAAGGTCCTGCGCCAATAGTCAAGATGGACGGGTCTAACTACGAGCTCTGGGCTATGCAGTTCATGAGCCTTATGAAGTCGAATGGTAAGAAACATATTCTTACCGAGGATGAGCCCGCAGAGAAGACTGGGATCTATGCCTCATGGGAGGCTGATGATTCCTATGCAAAGGTCTGGTTGTCCGGCACCTTAACGACGGAGATTGCCAACGATGTCCTCCATCAGCCCACTGCTAAGGCAATGTGGGAAATTCTTGCCGCCACATATTCGCAAGTGCGAAATGAGACGAAGATGTTGCAGCTTCAGCACGACATATTCACAATGAAGCAGAGCGGCAGACCTCTCCATTCTCTTTATACATCCCTAAGAGGGATGTTCGAGAAGTTATATAGTATCATCCCTCTGACTGCAACACCTGAGCAGCAGAAGGCGTTTCGAAACACCACCATGGTTGGTGTTCTTCTTGCGGCCCTTGACCCAGAGTACGATGCAGCTCGGTCTCAGATTCTTGCTGATGCAGTTATTCCTCCAGTTGAGGATGTTTACAGACGGCTTAGCCGCATTCCAGTCTCCTCCAGCTCTTCTACTCCACCTCCTTCAGCGATGGCAGTCTCGCGTGGGAGAGGTGGACCACCATCTGGCCGTGGTCGTGGACGTGGCCGTGGACCCCAGGGGAGGGGTGGTCGCTTTAGTCAGACATGCTCCTATTGTCGTCGCACAGGACACTCGGAGGAGACATGCTATTCGAAGCATGGATTTCCAGCATCAGCACGCATTGCAGAGCACTCTCAGTCTCCACTGACTTCTACTGCAGATAGTCGATTTGACGAACTTGTCGCCCGTCTCCGAGAGATTATGCCACATGCTTCTGGTGATTCGCCTGGTGGTTCCTCAGATATTGCTGCCACTGCCTCTGCCAGTTCTTCCGCAGCCGCAAGCTCCTCAGGTAGATCTACTACAGCTCATGATATATCCGACTGGATTATTGATTCTGGAGCCACACATCACCTCTGCCGAGATAGAGGTAGATTACAGGCCTACAGGGATATTCCTCCCGGACGTTCAGTACAGATAGCAGATGGTACCCATTCGCCCCTTATTGGACAGAGGGAGGTTTTCCTGTCCTCCACTTTGCATTTACAGGATGTTCTGCATGCTCCTGAGTTCTCAATGAATTTGCTATCTATTAGTCAGATTACGAAGGATTTGAACTGTCGTGCCATATTTGACCCGTCTTCTCTCATTTTTCAGGACATACTCACGGGCAAGGTGATTGGCTGTGGCTCTGAGCAGAATGGTTTATATAGGCTGGTCCGGGATTCATATGCTGGTGTCTCCTCTCATTCGGCTGGATCAGTCTCTCCGTACATTTGGCACCTCCGATTTGGTCACCTTCCGCTTCAGAAAATGCGTCATCTTCTGCCTCAGATCTCTCCTAGTTCTTCGTTTCAATGTGAAGCGTGTCAGTTGGGAAAGCATCACAGGTCGAGCTTCCCACGTCGTCTGAGTCGGAGCAGTAGCTCCCCTTTTGAGTTGCTACATATAGATATATGGGGTCCAAGTCGTGTTCCCGATCATCAGGGACACAGGTTTTATCTTGTGGTAGTGGATGATTTTCTCTCGTTGTCATGGGTCTTTCTTTTGAAAATAAATCCGAAGCAAGAAATGTGATCAAAAACTTGATTAATGAAGTGTTCAATGTCTTTTCTGCAAATGTCAAATATGTTCGGACTGATAATGCCCTTGAATTTTGTACACGCTTACTGTCACAATTCCTGTCATCAAAGGGCATTATTCACCAAACCACTTGTGCATATACCTCACAACAAAATGGTGTCGCGGAAAGGAAGCATCGTCATCTCTTGGATATACTCGTACATTGTTGATTCAGAGTTGTGCCCCTATTTCTTTCTGGGGTGATGTTGTCCTTACTGCTTGTTATCTAGTCAACCGTATGCCATCCTCAGTCCTTGGTGAAAAGATACCTATGTCCATTATTTTTCCAGATAGGGAGTTATTCTCCCGAACTCCACGTGTCTTTGGCACTGTTGCTTTTGTGCATCGTCTATCTCCTGGACTTGACAAACTCTCTCCTAGAGCAGTCAAGTGCGTCTTTGTTGGTTACTCCAGAACTCAGAAGGCTACCGGTGTTATGATCCCCAACAACTAAGAGATACTTTGTGAGTGCCGATGTCACTTTCTTTGAGTCTGTCATGTATTTCTCTCCTGCAGGTGACAGAATGGTACCATCCATTACCACTGATGAGATCTATGTTCCTCCACCACCTACATTGAGTACATCTGAGTCTTCCCCTCTGTCTGTCTCCACGCCAGCACCACCCCCACCCCCCCCCACCACCTCCTCCACCTCCACCCAATCCACGGCCTATCATTTCTCCGTTACCGAAATTCTATACGCGCCGGTCAGGTCCTGCTCAGACCACACAGCAGCCGATCATCCCGCCTCAGGTATGTTCAGATGACACTACTACTGACGGGTCAGGTTTTGGTACATGTGCAGGATGCATCAGTTCAGGCTGACACTAGCCCATCTCGTACAGCAGATGACAGTCTTGATGTTCCGATTGCTCTTCGGAAACAGAAGCGGCAATGTGCCGCTTATCCGTTTGCTTCACAGGTTTCTTTTCACCGTCTCACAGGTGATTTTCAGAGGATTTGGCCGCAGCACTGTCTTCCGTGGAGATACACGGACATACCAGGAAGCTTTGCAGAATGAATGCTGGCGATTAGCAATGGAAGAAGAAATGAGGGCCCTGCAGTCTCGTGGCACATGGTCTTTGGTGCCTGCACCTTCTGATGCATCCGTTGTGAGCTGCAAATGGGTCTTTACAGTCAAAATACCATGCAGATGGAACCCGGATAGGTATAAAGGCACGCCTTGGTCGCTCGTGGGTTTACGCAACCTACGGTGTGGATTACATGGATACTTTTTTCTCCAGTGGCGAGACATTCTACCCTTCGCATTCTCTTATCTGTTGCTGTAGTCCGTGATTGGAGTATATCTCAACTAGATGTCAAGAATGCATTTCTGTATGGAGACTTGCAGGAGGAAGTCTACATGCAGCAGCCACCTGGGTTTACTGCTGAGGGGAGAAGCAGATGGTCTGTAGACTTCACAAAGCAATATATGGCCTCAAACAGAGCCCCAGAGCATGGTTCCAGAAGTTGTCCAACCTGATTGAGCAACAAGGATTCAAGAGGTCAAATGCCGATCACTCATTATTTGTCCAGAAGTCATCGGCAGGTACGGTTGTTATTATGGTCTATGTGGATGATATTCTGTTACAGGAGATGATGCACAGGGCATAGAAAAGGCGAAGGCATTCTTGGCCGTCAATTTGTTACAAAAGATCTTGGCACCCTGAGATACTTCCTGGGGTTAGAATTTTGCAAGGAATGCACAGGGTTTGGTAATGACCCAACGGAAGTATATTACAGACTTCCTGACTGAGACGGGCATGGATGGTTGCAACCATCAAGTACTCCTATGGATCCCAGCGTGAGGCTGTATGATGGTGATACTGATGAAGTAGATAAGAGGAGATATAGAGAGATGGTGGGCAAACTCCTCTACATCACCATAACTCGCCCAGATATTCAATTTGCAGTTAGCAGGGTGAGTCAATTTTATGGAGCAGCCAAGACAGGTTCACATGGACGCTATACACATGATCTGAGGTATCTAAAGTCTTCTCCAGGTTCAGGGCTGCTATTCAGAAAGGGCACGGACTTATCTGTCTCAGCATGTGCAGATGCAGATTATGCAGGATGTCCCAAGGACCGAAAATCAACCTCAGGGTTTGCAGTTTTGTTTGGAGGCTCTTTGGTTTTCTTGGAAAAGCAAGAACAAACTGTTGTGGCAAGGTCCAGTGCCGAATCCGAGTATAGGGCCATGGCCCAAGCCAGTACGGAAATGATGTGGGTTCGCTCAGTACTAGAAGATCTACATGTAGCGGTACCTCTACCTATGAAGCTTCAGTGTGACAAATCAGGCAGCATTGTTCATTGCCAACAATCCAGCTTTTCATGAAAAAGGACCAAGCATATTGAAGTTGACTGCCACTATACTAGGGACTTGATCCAGAGAGGATTGATATCTACTGCACATGTGAGCTCAGGAGATCAGACTGCAGATATATTTACCAAGCCATTGCTCAGAGGACCATTTCAGAGATGTTCGTCCAAGCTGAGCATGAATAGATATCTATGCTCCACCTTGAGGGGGAGTGTAGAAATAGTTAGTAGTGTTATTAGTTATTTATAGAGTTTGTTTGTTATTTCTTTCTTTTCTATAGACCTCTCTGTAATTTACCCTAAGGTCTCTCCCTATATAAGAGAGCCTAGGTTGTCTGAATAAACAACAAAGTCTTTTTTTCCCAACAGTTCAACAGAACAAATTTAATAATAATAATTTTTTCTACAACCGAGCAGTTATCTATTGATTAATTTAATTTATATATTTATATATATATATATATTTTCTCTAATTAATAAATATAAAGCTGACCATATTCGAGCCTCGAGTATCGGAATTTCAACACGTAATATCTTGATTTTAATGTATAATTAAATACTAAATTTTAATGTATAATTAAATATTGTCAAAAATAAGATATGATCCAAAGAAGGAAACTCTAAAATAGAGTATAATAAGGATTGGCACCATAACGACATATGGAACTAAGTGCTATACTAAGGCGGGAGCCACCTCTAGAGTCCATTTGTCGGGTCCAAAAGGACATTATCAGCCTAAAGAGCAACACCTTCCAGGGGAGTCAGGTTCAATGGAACATTGTGGAAAAAGTCCACTGTTGACTTAGCAGTTATTGTCATCATGTATCGTAGTGATTGATTGACAATGTGCCAGTCGTTTGGTAAGTAAAATGCACCCTATATGAATATAATTATACTATTGATCGAATAATGAAAGTATGGGGTATATATGAAATATTGATTCTAAAATATTCATGAAATATGAATCATGAAGATACGAAGGTATACATGAAATATTGAGTAAGAAGTCATGTTTTGATTACATTACTATATTGTAAAAATTATCAAATGCACAAGATTTTATGGATAAGATATACCGTTACTATAATTTTTTCTTATAACTGATATTGGCAATCTTTTCTTAATTTGCATCAAGTCATTATCAAATTCGTTATCTTTTGATACCATACTAAGTGTCACAGGGTCAAAATCTCGCTATCGATTTCGACCGATCCTGTGCGGCGTTAACTAACTCGTAGCTAACCAGCCTTCCCGAGTAGAACAGTCACGGACGCGCTCCAACTCTTCTCGATACTCATGCTTGATAATGCACCGACGTTCAGACACAAGCAGAAGCTCGACTCTATGGATCGTTCAGGACCACTCTTAAGAACTCGCTCAAGAACGCTCAAGAACACAATCACACGATTATACAAGCACGGGCACAAAGCTCTTCTCTTATTAGAAAGGGAACTCTCTCTGGAGTGGGTGGACACACTACACTCTCTCGTGTACTCTGTGTGTGTGTGTGTTTACAAATGAGTCACCACCTCTCCTTTTATACAAGACTCAAGCAACTCAAGGGACACTCATTATTACATATACAATAATGATACATAAAAGACACAAGAGACCCTTCGAGTTCTTCGACAACCCTTCGCGTTCCTCAGCAACTCTTCGTCTGCTCGTCTCTTCAACTCCCTTGTTGTCCTTTCGTCTTCCCGCACGGTTGATTCCCAGTCATCAGCATACTTGCGCTCCAACGCTTGCTGATGTATCTCTGCCATAATTCACCAAGTGCCAGCGAACACTCGATCTTGTGACAAAGGGAATCCGCGGCCTCCAGACCCTCGTGCGGTAAACCCTTCCTTAGCGTTCTGCAAGCTAAGGGGAAGTCCTCTAGAACTTCGCTATCATGACCTCCAGACCACTCTCGTACGTATACTATCGAGCATGCTCGAAAATGTTCTTACTCAGCACCTGCAACGTTCCATGCCTTTGTGAATTGCCACGCATCAGTACCGATACCGTGCCACCTTCGTATGTATGCCTCTGTGACCGTATCGCATTGCTCTTCAATGCATACTGCTTCACTGCATACCGTCCTTCTGTGCTCGCGTACGTACCCATTGCGTGCATTCGTTGTCATATCTTGCACTGCTGCATGTACTCGCTATGCTCACACTGCTACAAGTTTCACGACATTCTGCTACCAAGCTAGTGGTCCTGTGTGACTTTTTTCCCTTGTAACGTACGGTGGAGCCTCCAGACTCCCGTAGATAACCTCCGTAATATCCACGCATTTTTCGAACTCCTCTTGAAGTCCGGCTCCCATCGATCATTCTCGAGCATCTAGCTATCGTGTCTGCACGATCATTCTCGATCACGGAATTTGGGGGTCTGACACTAATCTACTTTGCTTATGAGCATTTTTGTTTTTCTCATGTAGTTTGCCCTGTTGCAGATACAACGGAGGAATGAGCTGAAAATTTAAGCAGAAGAGCTCAAGACTAAATTCATAGTGGTAGTATATGCTTACTTTTTTGCTAGTAAATTGTACTACATTGAGATAAGTAAAACCTCGGACATGACGTGGCATTGTTACTTAATGGTTCCGCTGACCACCCGGATCCGTGGGTCGTTACAAATCTAATCACAAAATTAAAGTTGAATCCAACCATTAAGAAACCACTAAACTTTTTCCAGAATAGGGATTAAGGCATCACCTATTCGCACAGCAATCCATCCAGTTCTACATCCCCAATTTCATCTTCGCTTCTACAAATCATTACCTGATTTAAATTCAACTGCAAAAAACAATTTACGCTTGAACCTGCCACAGCAGACGTCATGCGATCCTCCAGAGAATTCGCATAGACTTGCAACCAGCGTCTCGATTTGGAGTGTGGAAGGGTGCACTCACCTCGCCGGAGAACGCTGGGAGGAGGGGGCGGATACTGACGGCGAATGACTTCCGGAGGTTCTCGTTCCTCGACGCCATCGGAGAAAAAGGAAGCTCTTTCGATGATTTGCCCTAATTTTGCGGGAAGATAAGAAAATAATGAAAGAGTTGCTGAGGAAGATGGGAGGAGAGGGCGGGCATTTGGTGGGCGTTAGGTCTATTTAAAATGTGAGCTGTAGCTCAAATCTCTCAATTGCAAAAACACTATGCACTGTAGCAAAAACAAAACCCTTAGGGTGTGTTTCGATAGTGGGTTTAGATGGGTTAAACTGGTTGCAGGTAATCCATTTTTGGGTTTTGGTGTTTGGATAGAGGGTTAAACTGGGGGTGGGTTAGAAGTAGGTTTGGGATGATATGATTGTATTGGAGTTTGAAAAAGTGAGTAGTTATTGTGATGTAATTGTATTGGAGTTTGAAAAAGTGAGTAGAAGTGGAGTAATTTATATTTTTTATATGATATGATGGTATAATATATTATTTTTTGATTTGATAGATGATGTAAAATTTATTTATTTTTTTTTTAATAAAGGAATAAAGTGGGACCCACGTGGAGGGAGAAAATATGGGGTAGGGGAGTTAAACCACCCCGAGGGTGGTTTAACCCATTAGCCGAACATGACCTTAGGGTGCGTTCTTGTATCAGGTTAAACCACCCCAAGGGTGGTTTAACTCCCCTACCCCATATTTTCTCCCTCCACGTGGGTCCCATTTTTTATCTTTTTAAAAAATTAAATAAATTAATTCTCCATCATTAATTCCATCAAAAAATAATATACCATACCATCATATCATATAAAAATTATAAACTACTCTACTTCTGCTTACTTTTTCAAACTCCAATACAATCACATCACAATAACTTCTCACTTTTTCAAACTCCAATACAATCACATCACCCCAAACCCACTTCTAACCCACCCCCATTTTAACCCTCTATCCAAACACCAAAACCCAAAAATGGGTTATCTGCAACCAGTTTAACCCACCTAAACCCACTATCCAAACACCCCCTTAGGGTGCGTTCTTGTATCGGGTTAAATACCCCATATTTTCTCCCTCCACGTGGGTCCCACTTTTTATCTTTTTTAAAAAAATTAAATAAATCAATTCTCCATCATCAATTCCATCAAAAAATAATACACTATACCATCATATCATATAAAAATTATAAACTACTCCACTTCTACTCACTTTTTCAAACTCCAATACAATCATATCACAATTACTTCTCACTTTTTCAAACTCCAATACAATCACATCACCCCAAACCCACTTCTAACCCACCCACACTTTAACCCTCTATCCAAACACCAAAACCCAAAAATGGGTTACCTGAAACCAGTTTAACCCACCTAAACCCACTATCCAAACACCCCCTTAGGGTGTGTTTAGATAGTGGGTTTAGGTGGGTTAACCTGGTAGCATGTAACCCATTTTTGGGTTTTGATGTTTGGATAGAGGGTTAAACTGGGGGTGGGTTAATAGTAGGTTTATTGTGATATGATTGTATTGAAGTTTGAAAAGTGATGTGATTGTATTGGAGTTTGAAAAAGTGAGTAGAAGTGGAGTAGTTATTGTGATGTGATTGTATTGGAGTTTGAAAAAGTGAGTAGAAGTGGAGTAGTTTATAATTTTTATATGATATGATGGTATAATATATTATTTTTTGATGGAATTGATGATGGAGAATTAATTTATTTAATTTTTAAAAAGATAAAAAGTGAGCCCCACTTAGAAAGAGAAGGGAGTGGGTTAGGGAGGGTAAACCACCCTGGGGGGGTTTACCCCCCTCACCGAACATGACCTTAGGGTACGTTTGGTTGGCAGGTTAAGGCGGGTTAAACTGGTAAGGATAATCTGTTTTTGTGTTTTGGTGTTTGGATAGAGGGTTAAACTGGAGGTGGGTTAGAAGTGGGTTTGGAGTGATATGATTGTATTGGAGTTTGAAAAAGTGACTAGTTATTGTGATGTGATTGTATTGAAGTTTGGAAAAGGGAGTAGAAGTGGAGCAGTTTATAATTTTTATATGATATGATGGTATAATATATTATTTCTTGATAGGATTGATGATGTAAAATTGATTTATATAATTTTTTTTAAAAAAATAAAGTGGGGCCCACGGGAAGAGAGGGGGATGTGGGTTAAGGGGGGTAAACTCCCCTAACCCGCAGGTAACCCGCGAACCAAACGCTACCTTACCGAAACTAACTTGTTCATTGAGGGGACGTTCGGTTCGGGAACAAGGGTCTCTTCTCTGTTCAGTTGGAAAGATATGAATAAGAAAAATAAGGTGGAATAAAGATAGGTAAGGTGAAATAAAGATATGAATAAGGGTGGAATAAGGTGAAATAGTAGAAAGTGAATAAGAATAGTTGTACTCTTGGGAACTGCGTTAGGTGGAGAATTGACACCTTATTCCAGTGCTTATTTTATAAATAAATAGGGTCTAAAAGTTAGAGGAACAACGAATCCAATCGGTTGGACCAAATACACTACCAGTTTAACTGGTCTGACCACTTGATTAGTTCGAATCAATTTTTTCCAAGTTGATAGAAATGTTGATGTCATAATGACATTGTAATCGATATGACCAGTTTGAACAAGTGGTCCGAGCGAATTAAACTAAACGGACGATTAACCACTTCTATATATAGCCTGGTTTTTAAAACCTTGATCTTATATTTGACATGCGCTCACCTATTGTGACCATGGGATGAGGAGAGCGTATGACGATGTTGAAGGTCTTCATGAGGTTCTTGTGTATTAGTGAAATAAGGATTCAATGTAAGGTATAAACATAGTATCCATCTTTCCAGTTATATAATATTATGAAAAAGAAATTGTTCATAAAATAATTGTATGAAAGTCAGTGATTTTCCATAAATAACTTACCATAAAATGTTTTAACATTTATAAGATATGTTTTTGGAGAAGATTGAGTCCACAAAGAAAGTTTGAGGATTGATGATTATTGGTTTAAATCGAATAAATCTTGGAAGAAAACTATTTGCTGTATAATCAATGGAGTTGTTAAAAGTTCTTTGACATATACCCTTTCATCAAATTGGACATTGTAAATGGTTACTTCAATCCCCGTCTGTGAAGAGTTCATAAAGGCAGATCGATCAAGTATGAGTTTTGAATTTTTTTTCTTATAGAGTACATGGTGTAAATGAAGAGGGCTATAAAGGATCAAGTGTAAATGAGGCAGTCAATCAAGTATAAACTCAGTCATGGTCGGCCCCAGTCCCGGGTAAATGAGGAGGATTGTGTCTTAGATAGCTGATAGGCAGCGCAAGAGAGACAAATTCTTAAATAGAGTTTCTTTTTAAGAATACTATTTAGGAATTTATCTCAAAACAGCTCAGATCTTTTCAACATGGATATAAGCAATACTTAGATTCTGTTGGGCGTTCCATACTAGCGACGCATTGCATCACTCGAATGTAATAACAAGTTGGCAAGGGATGTTACATCGTTGTTCGGATGTAATTCAAAATTTGCAAGGGTTCTCGCATAAGAAACGCATGCGGGTAAATAAGCTAGTTTCGTTGCATCGTCACCCATACGCAATTCAAATTTTGCAAGGATTCTCGCATAATGGACGCATGAGAGTAAAGAAGTTAGTCCAAAAGATGTTGCAAAGGAAGCTGTGGATAGGTAGTTGGAATATTGTCTCTTTGACTAGTAAAATCAATAGACATAATAGATACCATGGGTAAAAGGAAGATTCATGTACTATGTCTCCAAGAGATAAAATGAGTTGGAGAGAAAGCAATGTAGATCGAGAATACATGCTTTAATCTTTGATGTTCATGTAAAGAGAAGATGCAGAAATGGTGTTGGAGTGGTTGTTCACAAGGATTTGAAGGATAGTGTGGTTGATGTGCAAAGATTTGAAGATCAAATTATTTTGTCTAAGATGGTGCTAAAAGAAGAAATTTCGAATATCATATCAGTTTTATGAACCATAAAATGGTTTAGATGAAAGGATTAAACAAGCTTTTAGGGAGGATTTGGATAAGATTATGCAATGAATCCTCCAAAGAGAGTTGATTTGCCTATGTAGAGATCTTAATGGACATGTAGGAAAGGATGCTTCTGAGCATGCAAATGTTCATGGAGGACATGACTTCGGAGGTAGAAATGAAGAGAGAAAAGTCATTTTGGATTGTTATAATGACTTATGATCTTTTCATAGCAAACACTCTCTTCAAGAAGACAGGGGAGCATTTAATTACGTATAAGAGCGTTCTGACTAGAACACAGATAGATTACTTTACGCCGAGGAAGAGAGATTGATTATGTTGCAAAAACTGCAAAGTAATCCCATGAGAGAGTTTGATAACCCATCATCGCTTGCTAGTCACGGATGTGCAAGTAAAAAGGTTGGTAAATAAAAGGAGAGCTTCCAAGATCACTAAAACTAGATGGTGGAATCTCCATTTGAAGCAATCAAGCTTCATGAAGAATGTTTTAGAAGATTTATAAATCTATATGATTAACATTGTCGCATAAATATCAAAAGAGAAATCGATTGATTTATTTTGAAGAAGACTGGTAAAGTAGGGTTTGAACTTTAGATATATCAAAGTTTTTCCAGTATGAAGGATGAATTCCCAATAACATTCAGAAGAAAGATTCTTTCAGATACTTGGGATCTATTTTGGAATATTATGGAGATAGTGATAGAGATGTTACTCACAGAATAAATACATGTTGACTAAAGTGGAGAGGAGTCTCTATTGTTATATGTAATGAGAAAAATCCATTGAAAATCAAAGGAAAGTTTTGCAAAGCACCTGTGAGACCTTCTATATTCTATGGATTTGAATGTTGACTTGTGAACCATAGACATGTGCAGAGAACGACATAAGCAAAATGAAAATGTCAAGGTGGATGTATGGACATCCACGTAAAAATTGGATTCGGAATGATGCAATCAGAAGGAAAGTTGGTGTAGCTCTGATCGAGGATAAGATACGAGAAAACCGCTTAAGATGGTTTAACCATTTGTAAAGGAGGTCGGTTGATGCACCAATTAGGAGATGCAAGTTTTCGGATATTAAGTCATCTAAAAGAGGGCGAGGAAGGCCCAAGAAGTATTGGAATGAGACTATCTGAAGTTATTTTAGTTTTTTGGATCTAAACCCGAGAATGACCCAAAATAGATCTGAATGGAGGTAAAGAATCTATGTAGTTGACCCTACTTAATGTGGAAAAGGCTTTGTTGTTGTTGTTAGAGGATATGGTGTAAATGTTGTTGATAGTGTTTAGAATGTATCATAAGGTGAATCATTTACCTTATCTTAAGTCACTATAAGTCGGAGGCATACATTTTCTTCTAAATATGAGAGTCAAAATTGCTTGAAACAAAGTTATCTCATGTAGCTTGAAATAATTTCTTCTTGATCTATAGCACCCCACTTTTCCTTTGTCTACTTCCTTCCTTCTTGAGTTGTAGATAATCTTCACAAATATGCCATTTCCTTTTGTGTTCATAACATTTTTTTGGGAGGAGAAAGAGTTAGAAATTTTTAATGTAGTTAGAACATATTACAAAGAAACGGTTGGGAGACGGACAACAAGTTGCGCTGCCAATCCCTTTTTGACGGCAAATCCAATTCTTCGGAACACAACATTCATAGACCTAAGAACCATAACATTGCTATGGATAATTTTCTGGACCCTCTTAAGAAGGTCTACAGCTTCAGACGCCAAGAACCCAAAGGTATCAAACTCGAAAGGGATGAAGACATGTTGATTGTCAATACAAGCCTTCTCACGTTTAGCAACTTTGGCTGAGGCAGCTTTCTGTGTAGTGTATCCTGCAGTAAAAACATATCATGTGATTATCCTTTCTATCTATTTTGTTCTTAAAATTTTTCTTGTTGCTAAAGAATTTCTTGAACCTCACTGTGAAGAGAGTCATATATTTGTCTTCACAATCATCATCAACTAGTAGGAACCCGTGCTTTGCACGGGATACCTAGTTATGAAAACTTCTTTAATCTTAATCTTATGTACGAAGCAAGAAGTGTTCAAGACGATGGGCCTTGTTGCCCATCAAATTGAACAGTATCCCATCGAAATCAAACAACAAAAGTCAAAGTTGAAATTAGAGGTAAAAAAATCAGAATCAATTTCCCTTTACTTTGTAAAACTGCAGGCTTCCAGATCGTATTGTGCTAATTACTGAAAGGCTCGGGATGTACGCGGATGCTCTGATTGACAATGTAACTCTTCTACTGTAGAAACACTAACATTAATACTCGATAATTTGTACATGTATTCTTATAGATAGCGTTCGACTACCGGGTTAAACTCCCCTCCCCCTTAACCCAAACAGTGTTTTTTCTATTACGTTATTTCTGCATATTATATATGCCGGAGTCTACACATATGAGAGCCAATATAGCTTCCACGTCGGCCTTACAGTAAAGACGTCTGAAGAGGCTTTTTGCCTTCTCCTAATCCCTCTTTCACTCCCTTGTTATTTTGATTTGATGGATTCTACCGACACGACACTTTGCCCTCACATGTCCATGACTAATAAGTTGATCTTAATTTTTTGAATTTCATCGTATTAATTAACATGGAAAAAACTTTGTTTATCCACAACTATATATGATTAAGTCGAAACAGAGATTATGAATAGAGCATATGCACAAATATAATTAATCAACTGAATACTTCCATATATTCGTGATTGTTAAATGTCATCTCGATATAACAGAGGCGTTAGAAATTATAATAATTCTAAGGGCATGTTTGGTTGCAGGGTTGGGCAGGGTTGGGTTGGGTACTATTCACAGGGGTACCCCATCCTCACAGTTTACTATTCACCCACCCAACCCAACCCAAACCTGCCAAACCCTGCAACCAAACAGGCCCTAAGTCTTGTAAGCAATGATATTTCATAATAACTAAATGACTTTTTACATTTTGTATGATAGATGATAGGATATTGTGCAATGAACTTATCTGCCCAACGTGTTGTCGCATTCTATTAAGGGAATCTAACTTTTTTCTATCATATGGACAAAATTAATAGTTTCACGTTGTTCTACGGATGCAATAGTTTCACTGCATATGTTATCCTAATTTTGTCGAAATCAATTTAGTTGATATTTTTCTATAAATACAAATGCATTGAAAATAAGTTGTTGCGGTAATCTACCACCTCTAAGTAATACAGCTCCATACTCGAGAAGCTGAAAATTAAGAGTAGGTGCAGAAGGCTGGTCATAAAAATCGACATCATAGTGTGTATATCATGTATTTGCATACTTAATAGTCATATCCTCCATCCATATTCATCCTAAGGGAAAAGAATAGGATATTATAAAGGCATATAAGCATGATGTAATTCGCTAACACTTTAGAAACCATCCGATCTTTTGTATACTAATATTGGCAAAGTACCAAGAAAAGCAAAATGAACATGATGATAAGAAATGTTACCATGTTAAGGTAAATGATGTGGTGATATGTTATCATGTTAAGGTAAACGATGTGGTGATGGGTCATGCTTTGAATTCTTATGCTAAGATGAAACAATCAGCTTTCATGATTCAAAAATTCAATCATTATTTTCAAAAACATGAATGATTATCTGCATCATTAGAATTAGAATCTCCGAATGAATTGAAAATCAATAAGAAATCATTAAGAGGATCAAGGATCGCTCCGAGGTACGTCGGCGTCTTCGGCTTCTTCTTGAACGAGAGAGAATATGAGAGAGGGAGAGATGGAGAAGGTCGGGGGCTCCCGTTAGGCGAGTGATTTCCTTTGATGCGTTTCCCCTCCGTCTGGGGAGGTTTATATAGGGTGTATGCCCTCGCCACGTCCGCCCCTTCGACCACGCCCCTTGCGGTTACGGCCTCCGTGAGACCCGGTCGTCGTAACCGCCGGCTCCGCAATGGCCGGCGGTGGTTCTTGACCTACTTGGTCATATTTCATTCTACATCTCCCACTTGACCAAAGTGGTCAAGACATATATATATACTCCCACTATTTGTGTAGTATATACATGGAGATTTATCATGTGAGGATCATTATCTATGACACCTCTTCCTTGACTCATACATTCCTGAGTCCCATTAAACCAACATGTTTAATGTAGGTTCCTGCTGCTATTCCCTTCGTTAGGGAATCAGCCAACATGTCACTGGTAGGTATGTAGGTTACCGTGATTTCTTGCTTCGCCACTATATCTTGTACATAGTGATATTGAATCTCAATGTGTTTTCCTTTAGAACTATTAGCCCCACTATTGATCAAGCTTATCGCAGCTTGATTGTCACAATACATTTCAATTGGCCCTTTTACCAATTCGAGGCTTAGGTTCTCTAGAAAACGTCTGATCCATACAGCATGAGTGGTGGCCATGCTACATGCAATGTACTCAGCCTCCTGTATATGTCGAGATACACATCCTTGTTTCTTGCTACCCCAAGAAACGACTTCACCACCAAACATGAACAGGTAACCTGATGTGGATTTTCTATCATCCACATCCCCTCCGAAATCGGCATCGGAGTATCCTACCACCTCAAGCGATTCTGCTTGATACACAAGTTTTAGATGTACTGTCCCTTTCAGATATCGAAGAATCCTCTTTACAGCTTCCCAATGTGCTGGACCGGGATTGCTTTGATATCTACTGACTAAGCTTACTGGATAAGGTAAATCAGGTCGAGTACACATCATTGCATACATTAAACTTCCTACCGCCTGTGCATATGGTACATCTAAAGGTTTCTGCCCCTTTCCAGGACACTGACTCTTACTGAGTCTTTTTCCCATCACAAGTGGTGTTGGAGCTGGAGTGCTATTCTGCATTCCAAATCTGCTTAATACAGTATGCAAATATCTTTCCTGACTAAGGCTCAATGTCCTTGAGTCCCTGTCTCTTGTTATTTGAATTCCAAGAACATAGGATGCTTCGCCCATGTCCTTCATCTCAAATTCATTGCTCAATTTCTGCTTGATTTCATTGAGCATTTGTATGTCATTACCTGCAAGCAGGATGTCATCTACATACAATGACATGATTGCAAACCTGCTCCCACTCTTCATGACATACACACAGTTATCCAATTTATTTGAAACAAATCCAAATTGAATAACTTTCTCATGAAATTTGAGATACCATTGCCGTGAAGACTGCTTTAAGCCATATAATGACTTTCTTAACCTGTAAACCTTTTTCTCCTGACCTTCAACCTGAGATCCATCAGGTTGTCGCATATAAATCTCTTCCTTTAATTCTCCATTAAGAAAGGCCGTCTTCACATCCATTTGGAATAATTCCAAATCCATATATGCGACTATGGCTAAGATCATCCGAATGGATGCAAACTTAGCTACTGGAGAGTAGGTTTCCTGGAAATCTATTCCAGCTTGCTGAGTATAACCCTTGGCAACTAATCTGGCTTTGTATTTATCAACAGTACCGTCAACTCGATACTTTTTCTTGAATATCCACTTACATCCTATGGATTGCCTACCTTCTGGCAAATCACATAATTCCCAAACACCGTTTCGCTCGATTGAGTCCAATTCATCTCTCATGGCGGCCGACCATGATTCCGACTCAGATGAAGCCATAGCTTCATTAAAGGATATGGGATCTGTACAATCCGCGACATCCTCATCTACGGTGTAACACGACGCCTCGCATCCATAGAAATGGTAATCTTCCATCCATGCGGGCCGTGTTCTGGGTCTCTTGTTGCCGATTATACTCGTGGGTTGTGTGGGTTCACCCACTTCCTCTAAAGGATCATCATATTCTATAGGTTCATTCTCTACATTTGGATGATCGATATCATCCTCAAGTTCTTGTCTAATGCTCAAGTTGTCTTCATTGTCCTGTAAGACAATCAGAGGATCTGATTCCTCTACTTCATGCTCCTTTTCTTGATGAATTTCAAGAAAAGTTGCATCACGACTTTCGATCAGACCTTTAACTTCATGAAAGAACCTATACCCTTTAGAATTCTCACTATACCCAATAAACTTGCACTTTAATGTCCTGAAGTCTAGCTTGTCCCTAAGCTGACTCGGTACCAGAACATGTGCAACACATCCCCACTTCCGGAGATGGCCCAACTCGGGCTTTCTGCCATTCCATATTTCATATGGCGTTGATTCTACGGACTTGGTGGGAATCCTATTATGTATATAGTTCGCAGTCAACACTGCCTCTCCCCAGAATTTCTTGGAGAGTCCTGAGTGTGAAAGCATACACCTTACTGCATTCATCAAAGTTCGATTCTTTCTTTCAGCTACACCATTCTGCTGTGGTGTATAGGGCATTGTAGTCTGCCTACGAATGCCTGCCTGAATACAGTAATTCTCAAATTCCTTTGAGGTATATTCCCCACCTCTATCTGTCCTAAGAGTCTTGATTGGTTTTCCCAATCTTGTCTCCACTTCTGTCTTGTATCTCTTAAATGTTTCAAGTGCTTCCGACTTTCTTCCTAAGAGATAGACGTAGGAGAACTTCGAATAGTCATCAATGAATGTTATAAAATATTCCTTATTTCTATATGTGCTGACGCTCAGTGGTCCACATATGTCTGAATGGATCAAACCTAATAACTCCGTTGACCGAATTCCAGTTGAGAAGGGTTTTCTCGTCATTTTACCGGTCAGACAATGTTCGCAGGGCAATGTCCTTGCACCCGTGATTTTAGGCAACAAATTTACCTTAATCATTTGATCCATCTTAGAATTTCCTGGATGACCCAGTCGCATGTGCCACAAGTCATAATCAGACAAACAACACAAGGAATAATCAGAAGAGACATTCATTGATTCACTAGAAGTTATTACAGGAAGACAAAACAGGTCATGCTCGGGCACAAACTTTCCCATCGCATAGACCTTCTTATTCTTGCCTATGGATACACGCTTATTATAAAACCTAACTTCAAAGTCTTTCTTGAGCAGCACTGGGACAGATATCAGGTTCCGACGTATCCCCGGGGCATACAGTACATCATTCAGTACCATAATACTATCTCCCAGGTCAAGTCTATATGTCCCAACACCTTCCACATCCAGGTAGGTGTTGTTCCCCATGAAGATCCTCTGTTCGCCTTTGCTCAACTCCTTGAAGTCCACCAGGCCCTCCTTCGTCTTCGCGATATGTCTGGTTGCTCCAGAGTCGATCCACCATCCATCACTGTCCGTGATGACGGAGTTGCATTCCACGACAGCCGCGAATTCTATCTTCTTCTTGCCTTTATTTTCAGGTACTTTAGAATTTCCCGGCTTCTTCTTATTGGGGCAATTGACCTTGAAATGGCCATATTTGCCACAACCGTAGCAAGAGCCGCGTGGGTATTTCCCACTCTTTCCCTTGAAGTTCGCCTTGGAGGGGCCTAGCCTTTTCTTCGCGTGCACGGCATTCGCTTCTTCTTCCTCCTCGACCTCAAAGATCTCAGCTTTCGATCTTTGTTTGGAGAGGTCCTGCTCAATTGCCAACTGTGCAGGTAGGTCCGTCACGGACTTAATGTTGCCATTCATCCTCAGAGATGTGGCAACCATGTCGAATGATGGAGGGAGACTTCCTAATATGGTTGCGATCTGCATCCTCTCCGGAATCGCGCAATCAGCAGCCGCAAGATCCTTGGCCATCACGATCATCTTATTCACATGCTCGAGGACGCTTTCAGATTCCTTCATTCTACACGAGTTGTACTTGTGTAGAAGAAGCTGGACGCTAACCTCCGATTTGGAGTGGTATTTGTCCTTAACCGCGGTCCAGAGCTCGTAAGCTGATTCACAGTTCTCGAAGACCCGAATCAGGTTCAGATCCATATGGGTCAGCATAAAACTTCTATCCCTATTATCTGTTTCTCCCACTGTTCGCGGGACCTAATTTCATCCACAGTTGGATTCTCAGATAAAGTTGGGCCGGGTTTGTCTATGATGGTGTGTATGCTATCATGTAGCATGCCATAGTAGATCTTCCTACTCCATAATTCATAATTGGTACCGTTAAGGTACTCAATTTTTCCTACCTCAGTGGCAATAGTTTTGCTTGTCATTTTGTTGATCTTAGGGTTTGACGCCTTTTAGGTTAAGATGGTTCTTTTCCAGAGCCAAAGAAAACAGCAACGGCGGCGCTATGGAGCTTGAAGGCGGACTGCTTCGACAGTGGTGGGCTGAACGGCGGAGGAGCGCAACCCCGAGCTCTGATACCAGTCAAGGATCGCTCCTAGGTACGTCGGCGTCTTCGGCTTCTTCTTGAACGAGAGAGAATATGAGAGAGGGAGAGATGGAGAAGGTCGGGGGCTCCTGTTAGGCGAGTGATTTCCTTTGATGCGTTTCCCCTCCGTCTGGGGAGGTTTATATAGGGCGTATGCCCTCGCCACGTCCGCCCCTTCGACCACGCCCCTTGCGGTTACGGCCTCCGTGAGACCCGGTCGTCGTAACCGCCGGCTCCGCAATGGCCGGCGGTGGTTCTTGACCTACTTGGTCATATTTCATTCTACAGAGGAAACATGCATAGTTGTAGTAGGCGAGAAATGAATACATCTCACCAACTTTGCATTCTGTCCAATAGGAGCGGGAGGGCAGAGTTGGGATGTCTTGGTTTGCAGCAAAAATAATTGACATGTCAAATTAATATATTTGCTTTAATGCCATCATGCGATCCATATACTTTTTTTTTGCTTGTAAAGGGTGATTTTAATGTAGTTTATTCAATTGCATTTACCTAGAATGTTTATAACCTTCGACAATGTCTATAATTTCCTTCTATCCAAGTTTGCACATGACCGATGATAGAAAATTTTAAATTAACTATATGTCAGACCTTTGCATGGTTGAATAATAGTTTCCTTCACATGAATATCAATCTCATTATTTTTAATCATGGACTCTATCAATATTCCAAACATTTTCTTCTATTATATCTGTAATGTAATGTATACGTGCTAACTTTGAGCAAATTCCAAAGTATCGACCATTCTATGAGAAACCCATAAACCATCCATGACGATTCCAAGATCTGACATGTTCCCTTAGAAGCGATCCATAAGAATGAATGAATTTGATAGCACGAAGAAGCAAAATGTCGAACACCTTGCAGGCATGACAATGTAATACCTCCGTAATCAAATCAAGTGTCAACCATCTATAGAAGATCATTCATTTCCTTCGTATTACTCTATAATACGGTGTGGAAGTTAAACAAAAAGAAAAATCATTGTAAAATCAGATCAGAATCGTCATTGACAGAGGGAGAAAGAAAAAGAACTGAATCTGCACACTTATAGTGCAACTACGCGCAACCAACCATCAGATTTTGCATTGTGAACCATCGACTACCTCGCTTTCCGGTACTTCCAGAGACCGTCAATCTGTAAGCCTCCACCATTCTTCATTGATGTCCGAGGTAGGCATGGCAGGCTTGATCATCTAAACTTCATTCTAACTCAACAGTCGCCGGGAATGGATCCTCTTCATGGCCTATTTTCCTTGGGGAAAGGAATCTACGTGCAGAAAATTACCTCTTATCAGGGAAATGATAGAAGATCGGGGGCATCAGCGGAGCAAGAGCAGGGGAGAAGAGAGTCACTGGGTCGATGGAAGAGGAAACGACAAAAACGTGAGGAGATCATGATATAAGCGAAGTCGTCTAATGGTGAAAGAGGTGAACTCGGCGAGAGGGAGCTTCTTCTTCTTCTTCTTCTTTGGCGGCCGCGGCCGTGAAGGAGGGTTATTCGAAGGGTGCTACGTCTGCCTTGAGCTGCTGCTGTTTCTCCAAAGCCTCGATCTCCTCAACCTCGAGGACTCAGACAGACGAAACCGTCATCGTCATGGTAATAAGCAATGGAAGGGATTTCAGTGGGGTATCTTTCTCACCAATCCGCTCTTTGGTGGAGCACACAAAGCGGACTGAGGGGCGGTGGGGCGAAGGACATAAATGGAATTTTCAAATGACAAATTAATAGGTGGGGGGGGTCCTTCTCCCCTCCTTACAGGAGTAGGGTGGAGCATGGGTCAGGGCCGGCCCGACCCAGTCCGCTGCCCGGCCCGCTCAAGCCCGACCCAAGCCCAAGCCCGCTTTCTAAATGGGCGGGCTTGGGCCGTCATTTCAGCCCATTTATCAAATCAGGTCGGGCTCGGGCTTAAGTGTAACGTCCTGGGCTTAGGTCCCCGGTCCGTTATCGAGGAAAACTGGCCCTAACAACTTGTTGGGTTCGGATCCAGATGGACCCATTTACAACAACCCAAAATGCTTAAGCCCAAGTTGTCAAGTAGTAATCCCCACCACTTATGTACCACACCCACACTTTGTGAGTTTTCCATGTGGTACTATGTTTGGGTTGGGGTGTTACATTAAGCGTGTCCAAACCCGAATCCCACGGGCTGGCCCGATTTAAGGCCCGAAGCCAAGCCCGACCCATGAGCCCCAGCCCAGCCCGCCCCCTCTTTTCATAACCCTAACCTATTGTTCGACCATTCCCCATCACACCTCCCACCCCTATCGGCGCCACCCCTCCCTCCCCCTCCTTGAGTCCCTCCCAGCGATTCCGTCGACGCGACCCTCGACCCTCCCCAGCCCCAGTCCCCAGGCTCCCCCGCCGCCCCGCGAATCTGCGACCCGTTCCACTCCTCAACATCGTCATTTGCGCGACCCCCACCACCCTGCCAATCCGCGACCCCTCCACTCGCTGTCGTCGCCGCACGACCCTCTACAGTCTGCCCTCCCCAGCACCAGACTTCTCCCTCCCTCCCTCACCATCCAGGCCCATCCCCCCAGCCGCTCACTCCCCCTATTCGCGGGCCGGCCCGACCCAGGCCCGACCCATCTTGGGTCGGGCTGGGCTCGGGCTTGGGCCCAGTTCAAGAAAAATGAGCAGGCCTAGGCCCGACCCATGGGCCCGGTTACCTAAATGGGCCCGGGCTGGGCTAGGTTGGGCCCGGCCCGAGCCCGGCCCATGCTCCACCATAGATGGGAGAGGGATAGAATATCTCGAGGTTTCGGCGATGCTTTATGGCTACCATTAGGAAGTTGGACACCAGTGGGGGCTCCGCTTTCTTTGCTGGGACATTGGTAGAGGTGAGGCAGACAAGTGTGTGGACGAAGCATAGCTCAACGGTTATGAAGTGGAGGCAATGGCCACCTCTGTCCGTGCCGGCACCTCTCTTACCGACTTTGATGGCATTTGCCTCGCCCGGACCGATCTCACCTTGCTATTCCATGGTGAGGATAATGAATCACTTCTCGTCCTTGATGACGACCACCGTCGATTGACGACGATGGTTCTTTTGAGGAGAGACAATGGAGTGGACATGGACATGGAAGATCAGGACGACGATATAATATCTAGGGTTTGAGGACCATAGGAGATAGACAGAGAGAGGGGAAGCATTGGGCAGTGGCGTAATTAATTTCGTTAACTGAAGACAAGTCAAAATTCGAATGACGATATGGCATTGATAAAAGCGGAACGGGAAAGAGCATTCTGGAGATTTTGGTCAAAATTAAGGGGATGGGCCTAAAGGGTATTCTCGAAATTTTCTGGACAAAAAGTAATGGGAAAGGGGCCAAGAGCCTCTCCTTGATATATAGTAATAGAAGGGTATTCTCGGAATTTTCTGGACAAAAAGTAATGGGAAAAGGAGCCAAGAGCCCTTCCTTAATATATAGTAATAGAATGGATTGGATGGTCGTTAATGAAAATATTTGCTTCAAATGACATGTCTTTTGCGTTGGCTCTCATCTATCAACTTCTTCTTTTGGTTCATCTTGACCTCGTATGCGATGAGGTTACGAAGATCGTCCATATGTTTTTTGTAATATCATTGGCTTCTTCAATTGATAAATCTTTTGGCTATGATCTTCTCTACAATGATGAACTATCTATGCATATCCTTCTTGAGTTGTGTACATAATAAGAGTCAACTAATGGTGAAGAGGCAATAAATTTTTGAAAATGGATTGATCATATGAATGGAGGTTTGGTAAATCGAGTGGTTCAAATGAGTCGATTAGAATTTGGATAAGTTAACTAAACTATTCTCAGATAGACATTAGGTGTTCATGCATGAAAAGATGCTGTAAAGATATACACCCATAATCATATCATATTCATAGATAATGGTGTACATATGGTGTAATCCAAATGATAAAGAATGTAATCTAAGTGGTGAGGATATATAAAATTATGAAGATAATATAAACCATACAAATATATATATATATATATATATATCGAGAATTGGACCATATTCGGTTCGTTTATCAAAATTTAGCATCCATATTAATGCCCATTTTAAATGGATACATATACGAATATATACGTCACATGTGAACCATGAAATACATGTAAATTTAATCTAATCTGTATCGCATTAATTTTTATTTTTTATCTAATTGCGTCCATTTAATATACCTATTTTTTTAACAATTTAATAATATATTTTCCATATTTACCAATATCTGATCATTTGTATTTTTTTTGAATCAACTGGGTAGTGAAAACTTCCAACTGCGTTAGGGTTGGGCATTGGGCTGGGCCGGCCCGACCCGGCCCAAAACCCGACCCGTATAACCCGACCCAAACCCGAACCCGAAATTTAATGGGCGGGCCGTGGGCCTTAAAATGAGCCCATATTGATTAACGGGCCGGGTTTGGGCCTTAGAAGGCCCAAACCCGTTAGCCCGATAGCCCGATCCATTCTAAAGCAAGTATATTTATATCCAATTCGGTATTATTATATCAATTATATTCATGTTCATTCCAAATACCATGTTCTAACTTTACTATCCTTATTCAAGTGTAGAAAAAATGCTTAGATACATTAATAATCATATCCAATAGTGGATTGAGGATATTATTACATTAATATACAAGATTATTACATTAATATGCAATAATGGAATCTGTGTCCTCAAGTGTTACAGCATGTACAACTGTAAGTAACCAATTTGTATTGGGTCATAGTGCCCGCATCTACAATAGAATATGTAATGGTGAATTGAATGGTGGTTTAAGCCGCCATATTTTTACCACATTTGTATTTCCAACATACAACTAATGTTAAAATCACAAATTAGTTAGCATACTTTATAGTTTTAAACATGCACACATGCATAAGAAACAACCACACAAATGCAAGAAGAATGGAAGACATGATATTCGTATACATAGGTGTTAAATTGGGCCGGCCCGACCCGAACCCGACCCATTTTATTTGGGCCGGGTTTGGGCTTGGGCCTAATTTTTGAAAATAAAATGGGCCTAGGCCCGACCCGTTAGCCCATATTCTAAAATGGGCTTGGGCCGGGCCAAGGCGAACCCGGCCCGAGCCCGGCCCATGCCCAACCCTAAACTGCGTACTCGTGGATACCCATTAATCCAAACAAGAGTTTTAGATGGGATGCGGGTCATTGTACAAGAGACATCGGAATTCAAATAAGTACCCATGAGTTTAGATCAAACTAAATGGGTCAAACCTGTACCTATTGACCCGGATATTTTTGAACATCCCTACTTTAAAGTCCATAGGACCCTGAGTCAATCCCGAAACACCATCCCAACTGGGGTTTAAGCTAAACCATGTGGCGTAGCCCCAGTAAAGCTCCTCGCAGCTAAAGTTAACAAGTATTAGAGGTTCGATTAAACTTAATTTTAATCTCAAAGAAACCAAAATATGCGAACAACGTAGACAGCAAATACGAGCTGTCCCATAGAAGAGAGGCTGTTCGATAATAGCAAATCCGACAGCAACAAACACCGTAGTAGACCACAAATTAGTTCCCAGTCGCCAAGAACAATTAATTCAATTAAAGGATTAAAATGTAATCATTTTTTTAAATAAATAATTATTTAAATAATATTTTAGTTTGATCATTATAACGGGTTTATCTATAAAAGTCAACGGCATGACAAAATTCTTAATAAAGATGTTCGTAGAAGTAGTAATAGAAATAATACAGACAACGTTTGGAAGGTTAAAAAAACAATTAAATATATTATACAAGTAAAAATCCAATTTTTACCCTTATGCTTAGGGACGGAATCAGAAATTTCACCCAACTGGGGCCAAGTATACAACTATTATGAATACTCAAAAATGAAAAAATATATGTATTTTCCAATGATATTTTTAAATAAAATTAATATTTTTAAAATGAACCCTTTTCAATCTTGATAAAAGTAGAATTTAAATCTATTATTAATGTTAGAATTTCAGATAGATAAGTATTTTCATCGGCTATTTTTAAAATTGGATAAATATAATAATTTACGCCAATCTCAATCCATCCAGAAAAATGCTAAATTATCAAGTGAAATTTTAAAATAAAAAATTTCATAATTAAAAAGAAATAATAAAATTTATTTTATTTACAAGGAGTAATAAAAACAATAGGAGAGATAAATAAACTAGAATATAATTTTATATCAAATTATTTTGATAATTTGGAAGTGATTGGATAAACCATATAAAAGAAAGTAAAATTGATGGAGATAAAATTCGAACACCGGTCTCCAAAATAACAACCATACCACTCTACCACTTAACCAA